>JAHREE010000480.1:20997169-21029163 GCA_033628505.1 Tringa tobata
GCTGGAGGCTGCAGCCCATGAGGGACGCGGGGTCCCTAATTCGGGTGCCTGCCCCGGGCCGGTGGGCACTGCCCGGCGGGTGGCACTGCCGAGCCGCGCTGCCGCCGCAGCATCCCGCAGCCCCCGGGCGGTCACCGGCTGCTGAGCCGCCGGGTCCCCGCTAGGTACCGCTCCTCGGGGGCCGTTTGGGTTCGCTAGGTCCGGGCTGACAGGTTTCTAGGCAAGAGCGTAAGAGAAAAGTGGCCTCCCTCTCACATCTTTCGAAGTGTGTTCTTGGGTGAAGAATTGCCAGGCAACAGCTTCTGGTGAAGTCCCTCTCTGCAGGCAGAGAGGAGTTACACTGGGCTGTCGCAGGCGTGTGTAGAGATAGAGCATCACCTGAAGCCCTTGGAAGAGAAGTCTAGCTACACGGGGAGAAGCAGATAGATGATGGAATCATAGAATCATAGAATTGTCCAGGTTGGAAGGGACCTTAAAGATCATCTAGTCCAACCATCAACCTAACTCTGACAAAAAAAAAAAAAAAAGACAATAAAAAATCACTAAACCATATTCCTAAGGACCATGTCAACCTCTCTTTTGAACACCTCCAGGGATGGTGCCTCAACCACTTCCCTGGGCAGCCTATTCCAATGCCTGATAACCCTTTCTGTGAAGAAATTTTTCCTAATATCCAAGCTAAACTTCCCCTGGCGCAACTTGAGGCCATTTCCCCTTGTCCTGTCTCCCGTGACCTGGGAGACGAGACCGACCCCCGCCCCTCTACACCCTCCCTTCAGGTAGTTATAGAGTGTGACAAGGTCTCCCCTCAGCCTCCTCTTCTTCAGACTGAATAACCCCAGCTCCCTCAGCCTCTCCTCATGAGACTTACTCTTATGTTGTAAGATATGTTGTGTTCCAGTCTCAGAGCCAGACTAGCAGATGATATAGCCTGGTGGTACCCTGCCAAAAGGCTACAAGCTGGGCTCCTCTCCCTGAGTCCCACACAAAGCCAGATCGTTTTGGCCTCTTCCTTTATGCATGGGAGGTTATGCTATCCTAACTTCACCTCTACCTAGAAACTACCACCACCTTAATATAACGCAATTTCTATCTGAACTTAGACAGGGTGCATTGCTGGTGGTGGCTCTTCCTTCCAACAGCATAGCAGCACACAGCCATTCTGCCCTGTTTTGTGCCAGTGCTGTTTGTCTTCAAGCTAAGACTGATATGGCCAATAGCATGTGGGTCATACTTGGATTTTTTTTGACTACAGCACGTGGGTCTCTCATGATCATTGCAAAAGGCTGTGTTGAGGAAGTATGGGAGCAGGGAGCTACACTGAGGGTTATAGTGTAAGACAAAGGTATAGAAGGATCTGCCAGTCCTCACTGAACTCCCACTGGCATTTTTTTCCTGGCTTACTTCTATAGGATTTTCTGCCCTCATTTCAGCATGGAATTTATCTTGTAAACAAAACAGGAAGAGCAGGAGCATCAGAATATGTCATTCCCTTGAGTGAGGGCAAGTGCACACAGTGACAGCCTCAGGCTGTGCGTGAAAGCAGTCCCTTCAGGAAAGACAGCTTGACAAGTCTCTTGTCCGCTTCTTCCTCTTTGGTGTAGAATCAAGGGAAGGTTAGTAAACAAGGATTGCACAACATTCAAACTAAACATTTCAGCCCACATAGTAACAGAGGCTAATCAAGGTCTCTCCTTGGCTTTCCTCTTGCTGCATGGGAAGGAGCTCAGCAACCTCAGCTCAGCAACAGCCTCAGCTCAGCAACAGCCTCAGCAGCTGGGGCTCTTTCACTCTGATCTTCTTCTCACTCTCTCTTTTGGGGTTTATACATGGAGAATTTTATATTGTCCCTTTTAGGAGGCAGGTGTGGAACACCTGGGCCTATTGCAACCGTCTGGCATTAAATTTGTGCAGGAATACACAGGACACTATTACACATAGCAGGAGAGGAGAGGAACTAATTAATTCCTAGGCAAGGGGGTTAAATTACTGTAAGGAAAAGCAGAACCCTGACACCCGCATACTTTTGCAAAACTGTCACGCTGCAAAAGGATCACTGTTCACTGAACTTTTCAGTGCAAAGAAAGATGAAAAACGCCCTGCATAATCAGCTAGCTTGAAAGAAATATTAGAAACAGAATGAGATAGTGTTTAATTTTTTCCATACTCCAGTTTTACACACTCTTGCATAATTAATACACAGCTGCCAACGTTGCCTTTTCTTTTACAGGATGCATTTTAAAAATAAGACCAAAGTACAAAACGTGCAAGTCTTTGTAATTTTGTAGCAATCATATATCACTCATTCAGAAGGTGCAAGCACCAGAATTAAATCAGAGGTGATGTGTGGGTGGTTTCAGTACCAGTTCTACTCACACCTGTGACTTGCAGCAACCAGGCAAAGTTTGCTGTGCTTTCTCCCATCACTTTTGAAATGAATGGGGAAACTTGCAGACACCAGGGAGCACCTGAACTCACCAGCTGTGGAAGGTCCCACCACCTCTACCCTTTCTTTTGAGTTCAGGCAGTGGGATCAGCTCTGTGCATTTGATAATTGCTAGGCTGGGATCAGCTCAAATATATTCTGTTTCATGGCCTGTATTCAGGCTGTTAAGACCACATCAGACCTTGCCACTGCTGTGACCAATCTAAAATCAGCCACTGCTGGGGGCCAGTAAATCTGTGTTTCAGTGGCTCTGGTGCCTGAGGAACTTCCAAGCAAGGCAGGGCTGCCAAAGCTCAGAGCATCCTGGATGCCTGCACTTGCTCACCCCAGAAAAGCTGTAAGTGACTTAGCATGAACTAAGGGGAAGAAAAAGGCAGTGAGAGCACTGCCGTTCCTGGGCAGGGAGAAGAGGCTAGTCTTCACAGCAAGAATGGACATCCATATATCAGAACTCTCCCCCTCCTTTCCATCCCAAACCATTCTAGCTGTTTATCTCCCAAAGGCTACCTCCATAAACAAAAACATGGAGGACCAGACCCTCTGCTGACATCCATTTGGGACAGCCATCAAAGCAACTGACACCACCTGAGAGCCTGGCCCATCACAGAGCCTGTCAGATGAGGTTGCTGCAAATCCCATTTAACAGGTTCTGAAGACTTTATTTAGGTTTTCAGTTACGGAAGCTTGGGAGGCTTCTGTGGAGGAAGATGATTAAAATACTGCAAGTCCTGCCCATGTGAGGAGGTAAAGGACTGATGTTTGGCCCTGAGCTATGTTTGAGCTGTTACTTCCATACTTCTCAAGAAAGAATAATAATGCATAAGTCACCTGTATCATTTGGATAACTGTATTTGTCTATTTGTTTTGTAAAAATATAGAAATGTGTCAGTTTTTTTCTGCAATGGATCTTTGTTCAAATCCCAGATATGTCACCTTATGGAGGCCATATTCCAGGAGAAATGTAATGAAGGCAGTTGTATGTTGGGAGCAGAGGCAGGAAGAGAGCTGCTAGCCAGAACACAGGTATTTACCCGACTCCCCTCACCCTCATTTTTACATTGTGACCAAATGTCTCATCACTGCCAGAATCAGGACCTAAGAAAGCTTCTGAGTGAGCCTGGAGTACAGTAGACTGTGCTGAGTCTGTTGTCTGACAGCTGTCAGTCACACAGGTTTTATCCCACCTCTCCTTGTTTTCAGATCAATGTTTACTCTGGAGAGCAAACTTCAGTTATACAAATGTGAGAAGAAGCTTGGTCTTTACTCCAGTAAATGCAGGATCAGGCACGTGAAAACATCACTGTGCTCTAAAGCAAGGCTACTTTGGGCTCGCTCAGGCTTTTCAGACCCATGAAATTCTGTCGGGTCCAAAGGAAGTAGCAGCTCCAGCAGAGAGACACCACTGCTCAAACTGCCCTTCTTCTACTCTCTAAAGCCTGAAAAGATCTTTAAAGAACACCATATGTACATACACTTCACCTCTTTGGAAAGGAGATACGCTTGTGTCAGTCACTTTGGGAGGAGATCTGTATTTCTGTGGCTCAGTAGGTGGAATATACAGGAGAACGAGCCAGGGGGAGGCCTGTCTGGACACCTTGCTTCTCCCTAGGGCCTGGAATTTGCCAAAAGATTGCCCCTCTTCTTCACAAAGCTTCCTCCAAACTGCCATTTTGCACTCTCTTTATTGCAGGTTGGGAAGTTGTGACACCACTGAGGCAAAACATTCAGAAACCATTAAATGCCCTTAAATACATTTTTTTTTTAAAACAAATACACTTGGGGTAAATATCCTCTGGCTTGTAAGCTCTAAAATATATTTGGGCAATTGGCCATCTTTTTCTCTCTAATCACAAAAGCAAAATGCTTACTTTATTTTTTTTTCTTATATAGTGAGATGGTTCCTGGGGCTGGGGACTCTGAGAGTGCAAAATATGAAAAATAGCCTGTCTAGTGACACATGTCCTCAGTTTTGGCCCAAGCAGAGAGAAAGTAGCAAAGCTTGTACATACCAGACAAGAGGAGTGTTAGATTACATTTGGAAGTTTCTGTGGACATTGAATGACTGGAAGAGAAATAATTCTAGTGATTAATTATCAAAGAGGATCAGCAGGAACGGCACCTCAGACCTGAGGTGATAAAAAAAGACAAGGCTGGGAAGAGACAACTGTTCTGTGCATTTGATGTTGCATTTCAGCATTGAAAGTTATACAAAGTGGCAATACATTGTTTAGCAGAAAACCTGACCAATTATGTTATTTATTTTATCCTCGGTATCAAAAGGAACAAATTGCCTATTTCAACAGTTTATATGTATTTGAATTATGAAAAGTTATATGTAAAGATGGTAGAAACGTGTCTGAAACTGAATTATAGACGTGATTCAATGGTTAACTTATTTCCTAAATGAATGAGAAAGGAAACAGGTTGCTGCAAGCTTCTGCTCTCACTTCCTTATGAGAGAAGACATATTAGCTGACCCAGAAAGAACGGGGCTGTTGTGCACGCTCGTCTCAGGCAATCATGGGTAACTGGGTGGAGAATGAAGGACTGTCCATCTTTGTCGTTGTAAGTACAATTTTTATTTTGATTTGTGTCTAGTAAAAAGTTCTACAGAAAGGTGTACTAAGCAGAAATCACCGTGCCAGTGAAGGACACATCTCTTTACTCAGAAACTAGGGCAGCAAGTGCAGTGAAATGCTTCAAGAGGATATTTTGTAAGGAGCTCTATCTGGTATCTCGGTTGCTGTAGGCTTCATTGTCAACTAAGAAATGATATGTTAACTTTCATTTGCCTTGTTAGAACAATTTATGTATCTGGGTTTTTTGATGCAACATTGACTTAAAGAAAACAAATAATATTACATCTCATGTAACCATATGCACTTCAACAGAGAAAGCAACTACAACAAGTCTTTCTTGCATAAGACAACTAGTATTTGAACTGAGTTTGTAGACATCTTGCATTGAATAGCTATGAAAATAGGTTCATCTCATTCTGGGCAAAATTTAAAAGTACTGAAAATCCCAGTCACATTTCAAAGTGCTAAAGAAGTAAGGCAGGGCAGTCCTTCTTCGAGAAAACTTAGGCAGTTACGTGAGATGTAATATTATTTGTTTTCTTTAAGTCAATGTCGTTGCAGGTTATCGTACATGGGAGTAGCACACTCTCACTTTAAATACATATCATAAACACTTAATCCTGAGATGAGCTCAGTTTTTTTATGAAGATTTGGGGATTTCCCATATACTGCCTTACCCTAACGGAGACCACTTAATTCCCCTGTATTTATGCCACAAGGGTAAGACATTTTCAAGAGCTGAACTAATGCCAAGTTTTTTACAGTGTCAGCTGGGCCAAAGAACTAGGAAAACGTATGGGTTAGGAGAGTTTCTGTCAGAGTTTCTGGCATCCTTAACTTATAACCAGAGACTGGGTTTTCTCCCAGTTCTCATACTTTCTCTCCTCTGTTTTCATGCATCACTTAATAAATCTACTTGGACAGAGGGTGCACTGACACAGATTGGTTTTACTGTGGGATGTGAAATCAGCAAACCAGCTCCAGAAGGGCAAATGGCCAGATGCACTGTGATTTCTGTGGCCAGACAGGCTTCTAGCTGCCTTAGATAGCTTTGAGAAGAGATAATAACTTTTCTTTCCCTAAAGAAACCTGCACAGTAAGATATGCAAGTGTGAGAGAATATTGCAGTACAGCTATGAAGAAGCCCAGTTTTGGGTAGTCTAAACACTATCAAAGTGCCTGTGTTGAATATTTCCTGTTGGCTAACTTCAGACCTTCAGAGCATCCTACTCAATAGAAAACATTAGGCCTTAGGTGCAATATTTAGATCTCAAGCTTCTCTGTCCTTTGGCATGGCTCCTAAGTCTTCCTCTTACATAGGTTAATATGTAAGAACCGCCATTTGGAAGAGGCTCTAACCTGTAATGACGTTTGGAGATTCAACTAGACTCACAGACTCAGCAAAACACCTGTACTATGATATATAATCATAGAATCATTTAGGTTGAAAAAGGCCTTTAAGATCATTGCGTCCAACCATAAACCTAACACTGCCAAGTCCACCTCTAAACCATGTCCCTTAAGTACTACACCCGTATGTCTAAACCCTTTGAGCTATGCAAAAGTTTCAGCTGTATTTCAGTTTACTGCCACTCCTGTGTGCACAAATTAGAGCCCATTTCCACCAGAAAAATTCCCATTGCCCTTGCTGACCCCTTCATACCCTGCAATATGCCGCTCTGTGCAAATAGGAGGACAATGAACTAACTGACCATTATCCAAATTGTGTAAATTCAGATGTATGATCTCTAACAATAAACTGTAAAATTTTCTGTTTATTTCTCTTTCAGCTTGTGTGGCTGGGGTTAAATGTCTTCCTCTTTTGGTGGTACTATCTTGTATATGATGTCCCACCAAAATTCTTTTACACCAGAGTACTCCTTGGCGTAAGTACAAAACATTTATTATCTTGTCACAGACTGAGCACAGAGCAGTTTTCCCCTAGTTTTATTTGACTGAAACAGGATCAAGTGGCTGGAGCAGCAGGTTCATGTCGGGATTAAAAGTCACGTGCAAACAGATAACTGAATGCAGATAGATGTCCAGTGCTTCTGAATAGAAAGCTGGTAAGCAAATTAGAGAGATGCCATTCTAAAGATGTTTTCAAGCAACTATTATACTCCTGGTAATTAAAGTGAATGTGCATTGTGGCTGCTTTATTAAGCAAAAGATTAATAAAACATTGCCATTGAAGTATTGTGCAGTCACTTCCTCATGCAATTATTTTTCATAGCATGAATAGTTTACAAAGCTATTAGGTCTGAAAAGCAATCACCATTCATATATTCATCAAGGCTGTGAATATCAGTCAAGTACCTGGACCTTCGGCTATTCAATATAACCCAACTGGTTAATGCAGCATTATATGTCCTACCACAAACTTGTTCCCAAATCTACCATGGGTCTTGTCTGATTGACAGAGAAAATTAATTTGTTCACATATTTTAAAAGCCTGATCACAGACATAAAAATCAGTCTAAGCTTCAAATTACAGAACACGGCACTTCGTAAAAGGTTTGCAAAGCCATGGTTTAATTCAACAAAGCTTGAAATCCCATTCTGCACATGGCTTCAGGTCTATGGATCAAATTCTGTCCTTTGCAATGATGGTGCAGTTGCTTTTGAAGTCACAGAGACCTGTGCTTGGATACCTAGATCTCAGGAATACCCTAAGGGAGTTACTGTGATCTGAAACCTGAAAGGGTTCCAAACAGTGCATGGAAAGAAAACATGATCAACATGATCTTTTCCTTCTCTTCAGTGTGGTTGGATTAATATGGTCATTATTCCCTCCTTTCAAACAGTCTTTGTCAAAATTTGAAATAATTCAGGAAGTGAAGAGCAATGTTAAGGGAACATATTCCTAAAAGATGAGGCAACAAATTTCCCTAGATTGCCTTTACTAACAACAGAGATCATAAAACCACTTCCCCTCTGAGCTGTCCTTCTGTCTGCCATAAGCCCCCAGCCAACTGAAACCACAGCAGTGAGACTTTCTTTACAGCCTGGGGAGAGAAAACTCTGGTAATGGCTTAGACTTGCATCTGTGCTTGGCCATTGATTGTCAGACATGACAGGGAGCTTTTCATACAGGCATCTTATTTCCAAACTGGAAATCAAAGGTGTCTGTCTGAAGCAATGTGTTCTGTCTGCATACGTGCCTCTGACTTGGCCAGAGTATGACTACTCTAAAATGTGAAGATTGTTAATTAACTCTAGGTTTGAGACTCATGAAAAGTTGTGATATAAAACATAAATGAAATCTGTGCCTATCTGCATCCTGGATGATGTTGTAGGTAATTCCTTTAATAATGGCGTCTCTCCAATTACAGCGTGCTTTGGCTCTGGCAAGGGCCCCTGCAGCTTGTCTGAATTTCAACTGTATGCTGATTCTGCTGCCAGTATGTCGAAACCTGCTCTCCTTCCTCAGAGGATCAAGTGCGGTAAGATGAAGAAAGAATTTTAAAATTTATGAAAGATAATAACCCAAGCTCTTGCAAATATACTAGGCAACTTTGTCTAAGTTCCCCAAATATACTGTACTTTGAGGATATCCTCTTTTAAGAAGTAGATAAGCCTGGAGTTTTGTTATGAGCAGGATTCATAACAATACTCATTATGTCAATGGCGTATCTACAGCTCTGTTGAGAGGTTTAGCCTTGAATTACGTTCCTTTGAGTCTTCCCTTTTTTATTGCCTCCTGGGCATCGTGCTGCCCTGGATGCAAAGTCCCTCTTCTCCCTATGGCAGCAGCCATATGTGGTGCTTACACACATTTGCCTTGTTTGTCACTAATACAGCATACATTCATAGCAGGATATGCTAGCCCATGTCTTCTGTCTTTGCATGTCCAATTCTTAAAGTTCTTAAAGTTTTTTCAGCTAGTTCATAAATTACATTCTTTCTTGCCTGAGTCACGTTTCCACCTCAGGATGAAAGAGTTTGCAGGCCTTTTGACCATTTCAGGCTCCCAAATGCAAACGTCATATACAGCACTGAGGAACCAGCACTTCGGAAAGAACAACTGATTCTAGGTGACAGCTGGAGAGGCTTCTTATGATAGCACTGACTGTATCATGCTGCCGAAATCAAGATCTTTGGCTGTTACAGCAGAAATAACACAGACAGTGTGTGACATGGTGCAGTGAAAAAGTATATTCTCCTCAAGCTCATAAACTGTCCTTCCAAATATATAATGATTCTTCGTTTTTTTTCTAGACTCTTTAACATACACATAGTCAACAACACCAATTCACAGAAGTTGATTTTCATCTGTAAAGCTAGTATAAATTCTTTCACACAAATGCGTTGGCCTGTGGGGGCTGAAAGAGCAGAGCGAAAGAGGAAGTAATAAAATAGATGCAGTGTTTCAAGAATCCTTTATAGGGAAAGAGCTCCCTGCGACAGTTACACCACAACTTTACAGCCCATTTCTACAGTGTGACCCAAAACAGGATCCTGATGCTAGGTGGCAACTTGAAACTCTACCAAAGCAGTGACCCTGCCATGGCAGACTGTGATACCTCCCTCTGTTTATAACGTGTAATTTAACGAAGATAAGATACATACTTCTGTCACATTGGAAGTTAAGTTTTTTCTCATTATCAAACACTTTGTTTCAATAGGACATAGAATCATAGAATCGTCTTGGTTGAAAGGAATTCCTATATTCTGAAGTATTGGGTGAAATATTTATGTCTATACTTAGGAATTCTACATTTTTACTAGCAATGCCACCAATTGTTGTGCTCAGGGCCTCTGTTTTCGTCCCTGCATTAAGATAAGTATGCATAGACATCACAAACTTTTTTTCTTCCAACCCAAGTGCTGCTCTACCCGTGTCAGACGACAGCTGGACAGGAACCTCACCTTTCACAAAATGGTGGCATGGATGATTGCCCTTCATACTGGTTAGTACTCAAATGTTTCTTTTTCTATTGCTTTCTTATGCCTTTTACATAGCATCCAGGTGGGATTCAAGTTCTTAAAGATATGGGCAGAGACCTGATTTCATTAACCTAATGAAGTCAGTGTATGCCAAGGCTTAAATTAGTTTCCAAATATTATTTTGTAATTGGCAGAGAGCAAAAGATAAATAAGCAAGAATACTTTCTCTTGAATCGATGGCACCATTTATGAGACTGGCTAATAAAGGGTGTTTAGCAATGTCCTGAGAACCAGATACCCTGGCTTTAATTCTTGTTTACACTTATTTCTTAACTGGTGTGTCTGGAGCAAATAATAGAAATGATGAAAGGAAAGGGTATAAAAAGACAGGCCACAGAAATGTTTTCATTTTTTTATCTCTCATTTCCTAAGCTAAGCGTTTTCTATCTTTTTTGTTTTTTCCATCATTTGTCACTTCTCAATGCAAGTGCCTTACAAGTCATATATCCTAGAACAGTCTTCTTATCAGTAGATTACTCGAGCTGAGTAGTTTCCCTTTTGGAGCTGTGGCTGAAATCTCACCACTACTTTGTAGAAAAGGAGAAGGGCAATGCAGTTAACATAAGGTCACGGAGCAGGCCTGCAGCAGAGAGAGATGTCTGGGGGTGTTAGATCTGTACCCACCAGGCCCTGTTTTGAAGGTGAATATGTATCTCAAACCAGGACACCTGGTGATACAAAAGGGGAAAAATTTTGAAAAGCGTTGTGCGGCTTACCCCTGCATAACGTGTAGTGGAAGTAGCGTGAAACGCCTCAGTTGTGCTAGGTGTATGGACACATCCAGCTCAGGAAGAGCATTATTAGTGATTATTAGCAATACAGCAGAACAAGGCAGCCCCAGGAAAATGTGACATCAAAGAGATTCGCTACTTGGCTCTTCTACAGAAATCCTGGAGGACCCTGACAAATAATTTAAGCCATCCCATGTTTTAGTTTCCCATGTCTTAGGATACTGCTACCTGAATTGCTGAAAGCCTTTGTTGAACAAAGACGTGCCAGAAACTTCCCTTTACTTCTTTCCTTCCCCCACCCATAAAGATGTAAGCTTCAGATGGTAAAGCTTTAACAGTAAAACATGTCCGTGATCTGAAATTGTGATGAAGAGGGTGAGAGTGGCAGAGGACAAATATTGCAAAGTTTCAACTGTTACCGAAAACCACTAAGTCTTGTGCTTAACCCTGAATATTTCTTTCCTGTCACCCCTAGCAATTCACACCATCGCACATTTATTCAACGTAGAGTGGAGTGTGGAAGCCCGTGTTGAAGAGAAAGAAACTCTGGCAGCTGCGCTTTCTCGCCTTGGTGACAAGACAGGTGAAAGCTATATCAACTTTTATAGAAAATCTATTGGGGTAAGTGACATCAGGCCGTGAAGAGTCATTATTACATTTGTTTAGATGATCATATAAGACTATTTGAGTAGAGTGCCTATTTCTGGCGTGCACAATCTGGGTTTGAGCCATCTTGCGGCAAAACCTTGTATAATTAATTCTTCTATATTTGTCAGTAATATTGTTGCTGAACTTTGGTAGTACTTCAGACTTTTTTCACCTGAGGATTTCAAAGTAGCTTTAAAACATTACGTAATAACAAATACCTTGTAAAGCAGTCTTATGACAGAAACGTACACTGAAATCGAGGCAAAAATTTGGAACACATGCTGCTTAAGCTCAGCTTAAAAAAACCTCAAAAATAAGGAACTTCCGCATTCCTCAAAATCATGGAGTGTCCAATCTGAGTATGGGTTATGAGACCCACAGCTGCGCAATGCCACTGAAAAAGAGAGTTTTCATTTAGCTCCCTCAATACGGATGTAGGACTCCAGCTCTTAAGAACAGAGCTGTGCAAATGTGTCCACCTTCCCCAAGCCCTGTACTGCTGAGCAGTGGCAGGGTAAGAAACAATGTTCAGCGTGTGAATTGGTGGAAAACCCATTCTCTTTACTTCCACCTACTTTCGTAAAGGTAAATCTGCAGTGCAGCAAAAACGGAGTGGGATTTTGTCATTGTTGGCATACAAATTCACAGAGGATGACGTAAAGACTTACAACAGGGTAAAGGATTTGGCAAGGGAGGCAGACTGATGGTTCAGCTAGCTCTGCTTTGACGCAATCCCCTCCTTAGACCAATGTGTGCAATTATTTTACAGAATCCTATGGGGGGCCTATATGTGGCTTTCACATACCTAGCTGGTCTCACCGGTGTTATCATCACACTGGCCCTCATATTAATCATCACGTCATCCACCAAAACCATCCGAAGGTCGTATTTTGAAGTATTTTGGTACACCCACCATCTCTTTGTCATCTTCTTTATTGGCCTTGTCATCCATGGTGCTGGGTGAGTACTTGTACTTATCACATAATACATGGTAACTCCTGTAATCTTAATGTAAAGCCCTCTACACACATAAGGATAGGGACTTAAGTCACTAAGCAGCAGTTATTTTTTGTGGTGATGATAAGCCAAAACAGGCTCTGAGAGCCAAAAAGCTCACAGTGATACCTGCAACAAGTTATTCCCATGTTTTATGGGACTCTGGCATACTTAAGCTCACTGATACTCAGCTTCTGATATTTTCATTGGAAAGATCTTTTCCAAGGCTCCTCTTTCTAATTGTTAATATATCTTTCTCTCCTAAAAGGAATTGCATCACACACTGGCATATAAGGAGACCTCAGCATAAAAATTATATAGAGTCTAGTTGTTGAGTAAATGAAACCTATAATAACACAGCTCTATCTTTCAGACCTGGATGAACTTTTAATATCAGCAGCATTTCAGGACAGATTTTTAGCTGTTGCAGCTCAAATATAGGCAACTGTAAGTTTTTGTAACTTCCAACTGTCAAACAACTTTTTCCACAGTTGGCTCATTCCATACCTTCTTCTGAAATAGCTGAAAAGCCCAATGAAGCAACTTTAGCACTATGCAAACACAATTTAGCTCTTAGAAAAATGAACATTAGTTCCATTTTATAAAACCACAAAACTGATGAAGAAAAAAAAAAAGACTAAAGTGTCCAAGCCACAGTTCATAGTTCATAAGTATACTATATTGACCACTTTAAAGGAAATTCTAGGTGCACTAGAAAGTGTGGTTTGAAAATGCATAGCAAAAATGACTGTTCAAAAACACTTCCTCTCACTCCAGTTGTGCAAGAAAAAAGAAATGAGAGTACAACAGGAAGAACAAAAATAGAAGCCAGATGAGAATCACCACTGGCATATTTGTCCATTCCAACTTCCAAAACAAGAAGGTTGAAGGAAAAGAACAAGTAGTGCATGTTTGCTGCAGCAAATGTTGTACAGTTACTGACAAAATGTCCAAACTTTCCAGTAGTTGCTACACAATGCTATCAGAAAGCAAGCATTGCTCTTTCTAGGGGTCAGTGAGGAGTATTTATTTCATAAAAGTTGACTTTTTATTTACTTGGATGTTCAGTATACTTCCACCATTTTAGAAAAGACAAGAGTTTGGGCAGCAGTGGGGTTGAACGTGATTATCAGAGAAGTTCAGCTATCCTTTGGAAGGGGATAAACACAGGAGTATTATTGTCTGTAGAGGGAAAGATGTTTTCTGGCCGCGAACTCAGTGCCTCACTTATTTGGCCTTAAAGGCAAGAATGACATTTTGGGTTTACAGAAAATACTAATACACTAAAAAATACTAGATGGGCTTTTTACATTCAAGGAAGGCTACTTAGGTGTATAAAGATGAATGTTATGGAGTAAGTATGATCTGACAGTCTCAAAGTAACATGTTAGATGGAGATGGAGATGTCAGTTTATCTTAAGAGACAGAAGGCTGTGTGTCATACATATGTATATATGCATACATACACATGTGTATGTACAGGAAACTGAACCAAGATAATTAATAGAATAGAAGGGAGAGATTCCTGCCCATTAGAAGCTCTTACAGCACTTTTGTAGCACTGACAATTTTTTGTGCATGAGCTGTGTGTCACAGACAAATGTTCCAAACTTCCCATTATAGCAGATGTAAAGAGGAGGAATACATAGTTTCAGATCGCCCTGCTTTGGAAGCTAAAGTCAAGTAATTGGAAGGCTATACTACTGAAAGCTTAATTGAAGTACTGGAAGAGCATCTACACTGAATAATAAGGGAAAATAAGACTCTTCTTTCTCTTGTACAGGGTACTGGCATTATTAAAACTTGAAGGGAGCATAGTGAAAGACAAAACCCTTCAGGCCCAGTTTCCCTTGAGCAACGGGGTGAGGAGCGGCAGGAAATGGGCTCCTCCTGTTCCCGTAACTCGTCCCAGAGGGCGGCTCAGCTGGGGAAGTAAACTGCAACTGGTGATGTCCCTGCAAATTGCAACTCGTGATGCTCCTGGGACAGTGACTTTCCTTCCCTTTATTTTTTTCAGGCAGGATGTTAATCAAACCTTTAATGAGGAAGAGGTTCATTAGTAATATTTATGAGCAGTGCAATCTTTTAACTTTCAAGACTGTGCACAGCCTTTCTAATAATCCTGATAAATCTGTCCCTTAAAGCTAGAGACACACATGACTTAGCTGCCATGCTTTTTTGAAACACCAGAAACATAGTCTAGTTCACTGAAACTGAGCTAGAAAAGTGGAAAGAGAAGTCAGGGGAAAAAGGTGTCAACAGGATCGTATTAGCATAAAACTGAACAAGCTGATCAATATCAGACTGTTTCTAGGGAAAATCAGCAGGTCTTAATCTGAATTTCTCTACTATGACTGTCATCCCACTAAATATCATCATTTTGGGGATTCTCACACTACTCTGAGACCGGCAGAACTCCAGTCAGATGCAGGAAATAGTGAACAAGATCAGAATAAATTTTTCCCCCTTAAATTGAAACTGTCTTTCACCACTAGCTCTGCCGCTGGAAATACAGCTGAACTGGAGCAGTCAGGCTTCTCTATAATAAAACAAACAACAAGAACAAACTCTAACCAAGCAAGAGTATAGAGGCCAGATCATGAACCGACACAAGCTGATACAGCTCACATAGCTGCTTTGTGTCAGAAGCATCTGTGCTCATTCACAGAGCTACTCCACAGCTACTCCACAGCTTTAATGGGAGAGGAAGGGTCAAAGGAAGAACATATGTCGGAAAGGGCTCTCCAAATTTCTAAGATAAACAACAGCAATATCTTCTGTACTAGTCATTACAAAACTGACTACCTTGCCCATTCCAGGTTTTGTTTTTATTGAAGATAAATATAGGATAATTCTGAAAATAATTAAGCTTTCCTATTGTGACCACTTCCTGGAAATGGTAATGGACATATATCTCAGTTCCTCACCTAATCTTGCAGTTAGTATTTTCTCCTATCAACTTTCCTCCCTATTTTTATCATTTTAATAGTAAGTTTATGTGTTTATTGGAGCAGCAAAACTGTATCAAAGCTGTAGCACTGCAGAAGTCCACAACTCCAAATAAGCAGAGTAGTATACATAAATAGAATAGCAATAAGAGACAGATACCTTCATTTTCATTTCATTGCCTTAATGATTTTTATTTTTTTCCAGGCGTATTGTACGAGGGCAGACAGCTGAGAGCCTGGCTGAACACAATCCAGAGACTTGCTACAAGAACTTCACTCAGTGGGGGAAGAAGGGGGATTGCCCAATCCCTCAGTTTTCAGGGAATCCTCCTATGGTAAAAGCAGTTGTCTTGAGTGTAAATCCAGTATAAAATGTTTACAGTTTACTCTTTTTGTTAAATAACATACCTATTTGCTGTAAAAAAGCAGCTACATAACCCACAACACTCTTCAGTGTCAGCTTTCTTTACATAATGCAATAGATTTTGACACAATGAATTATTAGTAGAAATGAACCACTGATGGACAACCCACTTCCAGGGTGTTGTAAAATAAGCACAGTTAAAATTAGTGCCTCTGGTAATGTGGCATTGAAACTTTGGCTTTTACTGATTAAGCAGGCTTGTTGTTCATTTGCATTTCAGACTGATCTGCTAACAGAAACTACATCTTTTCCTGCAGTGATACAGACCCAAGTCCATATTCGGAGATTTACTCCATGTTTCACTTAGTTACCTTAATTTTCAGACAGAGACAAAATCACTCATGGGAAAATAGCTTGCTGTAACTCTACCAGCAATTTAAAAGCCAGCTGCAACTCTCAACAGGGAAAGAAATTCCCTCTCTGACCAGAAGTAATTTTGAAGATGTCATATCTCTTAAGGGTTCCCTACTCTGGTTGATAAAGAACCAGAAATTACTTGAATTGCATGTCTGCTCACAGCATTTCCAGGACTCGGTTTGGTCTAAGTTGCCATCTTCATCACCTGACTTCGCATTTTATTCTGCTTACAGACATGGAAGTGGGTCGTAGGTCCCATGTTTTTGTACCTGTGTGAGAGGTTGGTGCGATTTTGGAGATCACAGCAGAAAGTTGTTATCACAAAGGTATGTGTTGATGCTATGCTTAACACCGGGCAAAACATTACCAACTTTTCAAAACGGTGCAGCAAAGCCAATGGCTCCTACACACAGAAAAAGTTATCAGGGGAAGTCTTCTCAGGTGCTGTCCTGGGTGCTGTCATGCAAAAATGATGCCAACCTCTAACATCTAAATGTAGCCTGTCTCTAAAAGACAGCAAGAGACGGAAGTTAGGCACAGGACTGAATCTTAGGAAAAAGAGATTAATTTTCTTTGTATTGAGTGAAAAATTCCACAGTGTACAAATTCCACAGCCTTAATAGTATTTAAGATACCAAATCTTTGTTTTCAAAACTACCCAGATATTTAGGAATTTGGATTTTTCAGCATAACAAATGACTCTTGAAAAGGAGAATTAGGGGGTGCCTGATTTGTACAGCCAAAGCTAATGTTGAGCTTCCATTCCCCATGGGGTGTTGCAGAAATATTAACACTAGTTCTGAAAGTCTAGCAGCCAAACTAGCATAGCGCTAAGCTCAAAGATATAAAAACTACCTTGGCCTTTCCCAAGGTAATTTCCTCACATGGAATTGTGCCTCGTAGCACAGTTTCGGGGATGACGTTAGATGTCTCTACTGTGCCCTGGCACAATGCTGACATGTTGGAAGGCTCCTATAGACTAAGTGTGCTTTTTGGTAACTTTACCAAAATATCGCTGGGCCGTTTCTACACCATATGTCTATGGTGTCTGCTTAGTTCTCCGTTGGCAGGAAATTTCTTCCACAATCCTAAGCACTGTTATTAATACCTACATGAATATATAGAGGCACTTGATTCTCCCTCCTGCAAATCTCTTCTGAAAATTGAAAATCAACTTGGCAGACAACTCTAGGATTAAAAAATCACAGTAACGGAAATACTAGGCTGGCTACTAGAATATTGCTTCTATTTATTCTTGGCTAAAGATAAGCAAAATGCAAATGCCCATATTATAGGTCCTACCCAGTATAACATGAAAATGTCAGTTTCCAGTGGTACCATCTACCCAGTTCCCTATCTGTATGATAGCCCCATGGTTTTGCTCCAATATATACAGTCAAATTCATTAACACTGTGCTCTGTGCCACTGTGTAAGGTGCATCTGGAATTGACAATGTGCATACATAGATCTGGTGATGTGCTACAAGATTCGCCAGTCTGATCTGTCCCCTTCTGGAGTGACTGTAAGCATAATGCGAAAAAAACCTTTAACCAAAATTTCTGCATCTTCTGCAGGCTTTCATCTGGTTGTCAGGTGCTGTTCCTCACTCCCAGTTCTGCTGGGAACAAAGTTTTGCCTGCTCTCCTTGCTTGCATAGCAGAGGATGTAGATATAGCCAGTGAAGAGCAAAGACAGCCTTTTTCTTTTCCCTTTTTTCCCCTTATCCCCTTTTCCCCTGTAGGTGGTCATTCATCCCTTCAAGACAATTGAGCTCCAGATGATGAAGAAGGGCTTCAAGATGGAGGTTGGGCAATACATTTTTGTCAAATGTCCCGCAGTTTCTAAACTGGAATGGCATCCATTTACATTAACTTCTGCTCCAGAAGAGGATTACTTCAGCATTCATGTCCGTATTGTAGGAGACTGGACAGAGGGCTTGTTCAACGCTTGTGGATGTGATAAGCAAGAATTCCAGGAGGCATGGAAGTTGCCCAAGTATGTAGAGAGTCTCCATGGTAAACTCAGCCAACTGCTGTGAAAGTTTAAATTTTGCTCGATGAGTTTAGTAGTATGTGTGATACAATCCTTAACTACTTCCATCATAGATGTGGGCCTTACATGGACCTTTCCAGTTTTCTCCCATCAGCCCCACCTCTTCTTTTGCTGACTAATATTCAGCCCAAATATGCTTTGTTGCAGAAAAAATACCTTGCCTTTGTAGCAGAAAAATAACAATAAATGTTATTTTAAATGGTGCTAATAAATATTCACTACTGATTTATAAAATGTACTTTCAATTTCAGGATAGCTGTGGATGGCCCCTTTGGAACAGCGAGTGAGGATGTATTCAGTTATGAAACTGTTATGCTCATTGGAGCCGGAATAGGGGTCACCCCCTTTGCATCTGTACTCAAGTCTGTCTGGTACAAATACTGCCACGATGCGACCAACCTAAAACTCAAGAAGGTGCGTGTCCTCCTTCCCAGAACCCATGTAATTGTTTAAGGGCCGACAACCCAAATCAAAGCAGGCCCACCAAAGGTGATCTGGCTCCAGACATGCATGAGTCCAAAAAGAAGAGCCCAGTTACCTCACACGACTAGCAGGCAGGGAACCAGGAGAATCAAGAGCAAAAACATCATGACAGGAGAAATACCCTACAAAAAAAATCATACACGCAAATCCTGACTGTGGCTCTGGGGATTTCCACTTGCAGTGGCGATGCTGTTCAATCTGCCTGAGAAACACAAAGTCCAAGGCACTAATACAGCCCATGCAAATATTGCATTCCTTCCTCAAGCACAGAAAGAGCAACCTTACGTCAGTGGAAGAGCACTGCTACCATCCTCCTCTTCCCTCCTGCCCCTGGAAACTCCCTGTGCAGAGGTGTGGGGTCACATTCTGCAGTTACGGTCATATTCAGAGAACAGAACTGGTTTTCTTACCTGCCATAATTTACCTTGCCTGCCAGTAGATGGGGAGATACAGTCTACCTCTAAATCATTAACATGTCCTAAAAGTTTTACAAGGATGCAAGTGGGGAAACATCGTAAACTAAAAATGTAATCTGATGGTGGAAGAGAAATAGAAAGGTTTCCTTGTTCTTGCAGTCACTCATTCTGCTTCACAGCCTTCTCACAATTAAAACTCCTACACAATTAAAACTCCTGAACACTTAAAACTCCTGAATTGCTTTGATACCAGCCTACCAAGCTACTGAAGCGGTCAGGACAATTTCTACAAGAACCATAGAATCCTCATTCTGTCAGCAGATGTAAAACTAGAAACCATACAGTCCTACGTCCCCTGACAGCTCACTCTTGTCTCTTCCAGATCTATTTTTACTGGCTTTGCAGGGACACTCATGCCTTTGAATGGTTTGCTGACCTCTTGCAATCTCTGGAGGCTCAAATGCAGGAGAGGAATAACGCAGAGTTTCTCAGCTACAACATCTACCTTACAGGCTGGGATGAATCTCAGGTAACAACGCGGTGGAGAACATCACTTCCATATGCACTGAGACTGATGTTAACAAGTCTGCTTTGTTTTGATAAATGTTCAAATGGTCCTTATCCTGTGCCTCCATCTGGCTCTCAGAAGTTTTAAACGCAGACAGGTATTATCCATCAGAATTTACGTGGGATCAGCTGCTAGTGTGCGCTCAGACTTCCTTTCTGGTTTACTCTGGCTATGCACTCTGGGAAGCAGCCTTTCCTCACAGCAGCAACCTCAGCTGACCATGCAAGTGTCTCTAAGACAGCTAATACTGCTTAAAGCATTAGTTGACGGCATTTGGAACTGGAGAAGCTAATGCCCAAGGTTTCAGCAACGGCACCATATTTGTTTCAGGACTGTCACAAGTTCTCTAACTGGTGCCATGCATGTTAGGTCTCTGTGGGCACACAAAAGAGCAGCTCTTCCATGTGCTGCTTGAGAACGTGTGATTGAGTCATGAAAGGTGTTCACTCTATTTCTTTTAGTGATCTTTTACTTTATTTATATCTCACCATTGCAAAATTCATCATCTGCCTAAAGTGCTGTAGCTCAGCTAGACAGACAGGGAGGGCTAGGAGCAAGGTAGGAAGCAAGGCAGGGGTAAAACATGAAGGAAAGAAGAAAAGTCACACAATTCTTTCTTTGGGAGAAAGTTACCTGTAACTTTTTTGGCATATAAAAGTGCTGCAGAACTCCACAAAGCCTGAACTTATGAGCTTAACCAGATCTTCTCCTCCTGGCTTTCCTTAGCTCAGCTGGTCTAGGTGAAAGTTAGACGGGGAGGGTGGACAGAACCTCCTCATAGGGATCAAACCTTTCAGAGATCAAACTGACAGGACTTCATCAAGGGCAAATGAGTTGTATTATTGTACCCAAAGGGAAAGTTTTGTTTTAATTTACAGCTTTATTTTACAGTTCTTAGACTAAACCAGTTCATTACAAAAGAAATGTAATTAATTGCTGTGTTCAATGCTTCATAGCTGTATCTCTTGAACTTGCCCAATCTGGGAAGAAGGGGGAGACAGACACTGATAGTCAGGACTTCACCAATGGTAGCTTTCCTTGCTAAACACCATAAATATCACTTTCTTGGTTTGGAAATAATTCAGTGTGTATTGGCATAATTATTAATATTATTATTAGTAGTATAGTATTATTGGTTTTGTTGTTGTTATGACATAATGCTGCCATATCAGACTCTGTCTTTGCACTGTCCTTTGTGTTTCATTTTCGATAGGCCACTCATTTTGCAGTGCATCATGAAGAAGAGAAAGATGTGATTACAGGCCTTAAACAGAAAACATTGTATGGCAGACCTAACTGGGAAAATGAGTTCAAAACTATTGCTGGGCATCATCCTGGGTAAGCCTGTACAAATTGACAGTGTCGATGGACTTCCTCTATCTAAATGCCATAATGGCGCAATCTTGTTTATTGGGCTGATAAAGTTTGACGAGCATTTTTTTCTAACAATCTCCATGATCTATGGACTTGAGCAAATTGTTTTAACCTACAATTTAAAAAGTATCATCCCTTTTTGGTGAAGTACTTAATAGAGTGTCTAACTACTAGCAGAAGTTTTAGAAAAAAACATCACCCATCATTCCAACTGAAGTAGATAGGAATACCAGGTGACATCTAAATACCTCCAAAAATACTTCCTACCTCAAAAACCAAAAAAATTAATACGATTGACATTTAACTAAGCACCCAAAATTAGTAAGAGAAAAAAAAAAGAACAGTTCCTTTCAAGAATCTGTGCTGTAAGCTCTTTGAAGCTCGCTTTCCTTGACTCCACTGAGGTTAATAAACCCATCTTCACTGACTTCTGCTGAGCTGAGAGTTAGGTCACCATTTGTTTCAGAAGCAGCAGTAAGTGCCTTACAAGTTTTAAGGGGTTATAAGTTTGAAGGGGTAAACATCCAGTTCTACTTCAGTTTCTGTAATTGAGAAAAAAAACTTGCACTTATAGAACGTAAGATTGATTTACATCAATAACATCCACCTGCTCCATACCTAGTTCGTGACTATATTTTCATTTTCTTAACAGCTCCAGAATAGGTGTTTTTCTCTGTGGACCTGAGGGCCTAGCTGACACACTCAACAAGCAGAGCATCAGCAACTCAGAAGCTGACCCACGAGGAGTACACTTCATTTTTAACAAGGAAAATTTCTAACTCCCAAACACGTGGGAGTCATTCAATACAAAGTCTAAAGACTGGATCTCTTTTTCTACTTGGAATCTGGGAAGGACAGCCCAGCTTCTAATCTCAGCTACACTAATGCAAATCCCTTTGCTTCTTGGGAATTATCTTGGCATTGTAGTAGAGTAAAAGAGTCAAGTTTTACCTTAGGGAAGTTTGCACTGTCCTCTGTGTGCTGGCAATTTAGCGGAAATCTATTTTCTTTGTCTGTGCGAGGGTATTTCCCCTCAATTAACTACTTTTATCCTCCTGCTATTCACAATGGCTGCTGAAGGGTCTAGGCAGCCATACGCATTTGGGAGCCAATTCACACTGATAAAGCTTAATGCTATTAAACAATAAAGCGTTCTAGCATAATGCTTGCTATTAGGAGACAGTTTATCCTGGCTGCAGCCAGTCCCTGGAATGAGGGGCGCTAGGGAGGGGTGACTGGAAAAGATTGTTCCTTACAAGCACAAAACTCCTTTGCGCACCAGCATAAACCTCTTGTCCAAGCAATAGTGCAGGCAGCTGAAAAGGAGCCATTCCTCTTTAGGAAAGCAGAGAACTGGAAAGGAACCACCTGGATTTCTGTGCGCCACCCTCAGCCGGGCTGCGGGGGGATGACGAGGATGAAGTTAAACCAAACCCTGCACCCGGCCTGTGAGCTACCGCTTGGCTGCTTCCAACACTCTCGGTTTCACATCCTCAAATTCACGGTGCAGGGATCCAAACAAGAGGAGGTTTTGTGTTTTCAAGACGGCCGTTTCTGATTTTCAAGGCTGAAAAAACTTGTTGATAAATGATTTAGCGGGTATTTTCTGAAGCATTCTGAAATGCATACAGTGCTTTTGGGCCTATTGTTCAGTTCTTCCTCTTTGATGGTGAGACAGTTTTGAGAAAGCAAAGATCAAATGGGCAGTATCTCAAATAGCTGTGAGTAAAGTTTCTGATGTGTACAAGACACCCTACACAGCACAGTACTTCTGTATGTACACTACAGGTAAGAGGTTCTTAAAAAAAAAAAAGGAAGCAAAACTTTTAATACCAGGAACAGAGGGAAAAAGAAAGTATTTAAACCAGCAGCATAGAAAAAAAAAAAAAAAAAAACAAAAAAAAAACAGAAACAACAGAAAAACAAGTGCAAAAAGCCTTGAAAAACCCACAGTTCCACAGTTTAGAACAACATATCTCTTTAGTCTAGCAGGTCTCCTGTTCAGCCCTCCTGCTCAGCAATCACCTGCTTAGTGGCTGTTAAACTCTGCAGCCAAGCCCTACAATAGCTCCTACACAGTACGAGACCTTGCTGACAGGTTCTTACAGTCACAGAAGAAAGTGGTGGTCTCCTCCTGCAATTTCAGACAAGTTTGTGTAGCCATCTGGTTGCATCTACCACCTCAACTTGCCAGACAAGATGTATTCTCCCTATGCACCATTTTAAAACGCTATTCAAGCACTCCATGCTACTTCAGAAGGACAGCTTACTAGTTCCTATTTACCAATATCAGTTTCTGGTCAATGCTGGCAAAGATCAGCTCTTGGTGGGGAATTTTGAGCTCTTTTGCTCAGAAGGGCCGTATTTAAATCCACATAAATCTGTTTGAAATGCACCTATTAAATCAGAATAAATAAAGAGAATTAAAGAAACTTCTTCTGTGCAATAAAAAAATATCACTACTGAAACATAGCAAGGATGTCATCCTGTGAAGACAGCATTGAAATATTTGCCTTTGATTTTAATGGAAATGTGATCAGGCTTTTATATTGTTGGAAAGTGGACAAACAGGAACTGCAAAGGGTCTAATGGAGACAGCATATTTATCACGTGAAGAATTTTGGGAGGGTGTATTTTAATTCATCCACTAATTTTCTAAACATTGACATGTTTGTTCTTAAAACTCCAGGGATCTTTCCTTACTCAGCCAGTTGTAATGACACTCCAGGACCTGCTGCACATTTGTACCGGGGGTTGTTTGTCACCTCAAACTCACAAAAAAGTAACTCTGTGCTTACTGCTAAACCACTGTCTTCCTAAAACATATACAAGAATAAGTAGGTGAGAGCTTCTCAGCTTCTTTCAAAGGTTTGTTTTATTAAATCCTGCTAAAACACCAAATGCCAAATTGCCAAAATGCAAGCCATGCGTTATTAGTCATGGTTTGAATATGAAGGTTTTTTAAAATCCAGGATGCATGAGTGAAATGGAGCACTGAAATACAAACATAAGACACAAACTAGCTTGAGTCGTCCTTACTCTTTAGCAAAGCACAGAGGGATGTCAGTGGTACTGTTGTCAATGCTGTTGTCTTCTCGGGTGGTAAAGGAGTTAAAGCCCTTCCTCCAAATGTTTGCCCGGTGTATAGATGTTCCTCAAATCAATGGTTTAACTGGTGAGCCACCTCAGACACAGACGTTTTCTAATAAAACATCTTTTACAACACTTACATTAGATATAAAGACCACACCTGTGTTAAATTCTTAGACAATTGGGGCTGCGATACCGCTACAGCATCCCAGGCAGGACACACAGTGCTCCTTCTTCACCCAGAGAAGGCCAGGGCAACAGGCTACAGGTGAATTTAAAGGACAGTCCTGTTTGGTGGCCAAATGCCACTGCTTGCAATCTGACCATTGATATTGTCTGGGCTTTTAGTTGAAAATTTCCTCCTTCTGTGTGTTTGGGGATTTTCTCTCTTGGGGGCAGAGAAAGGGGTCACTTTCACAATAAACCAATTCTCTTGCTGTCAAATTGCTCCAGGCTTCAAAGCGCCTGCCCCGAAAACAAAGGGTAGCTTCTCACCTTTGTTTGAGAAACTGCACATGGTACTTGGCATTTTAGGCTCAAGGTTGCTTCTAGGGACAGCAGGGGTGTTAGCACTCCTGACACCATCAGTAGGGAAAGGAGCACAGTCTGTGTGACACGCTATTGAACTCATGCTGTACCTGAGTTCACAAAGTGGACTGATGTCTGATCTGTCCTTCCGTTCAGTCCACAAATCCCCTATTCAAATGAAAAATGCTCTGCTGAAGGCAAGAAAAGCCAGTTGTTGTTGGATAACTAAAATAACTGTTTCAACTAATGGAAGCAATTAGGAGTTCAATTCAAAGTGACTGAAAAGTTGGTCTCACTTATGCCCTGAGCTCAGGATGTTTTCCTTTCCTTCTTATATCATATTTTCTTTGTCTTCCCATGTGTAGTCATCTGAATTAAGCAGTTAATTAGTTCATCAATAGCATTGATTTCCAGTCCACTTTAGTTAGGCTTAATGTTAAGGACCCTGATGGGGTGCTGGGCAGCTCTGGTTTCCATTTCCTCATCTTGATTTTGGAAACTGGAGGGGGCTCCGGAGGTGGCATGGCACCTGGTCATATCCAGATAATATATTTAAGTGAGACCTCGATGTGTACCAATCTCATCTAGTCCTCCTTCCTTACCTGGTACATACTTGAAAAGTGTGCACACAAGCAATGAAATCCATATTTTCATAAGTTTTAACCTACAATAAAAATGCTCCTTTGTTCACCATCACGTAAGTCCCAGGGGAAAACCACCCTGGTTGCAAAATAGGTCTTCCTCTTTTCAGTCTTGTAAGACTTTCTCTGCTGGGTGGGGACTTTCTGCTTTTCAGTCCTCAAATAGTGGGTTAAACCAAACTAGAAACACAAGCAAAAAGCTACCTGTGAAACACAAGGTACTTTTGAAAAAACAAGAACTAATGTTAGGGTCTCATTACGGCACTTTTTCTTTAAGATCCTGCTCTATTTTGGAGTGTTCTTAGGAAATCAATATTTACTTTTTTTTTTTTTCATTTTTCAATGATTTTTTTTGTAGAATTCATAGCCACGTGTAAGCCCTGACACCTCAAATACATAGATATGTATGTTGAAGTAAAGTCAGGAGCATACATTAAGATGTTAATGGTTATAAGCTTTGGTAACCTCAAGATCCTTATGTCTGAGTCTGTACAACAGTGTCAGCTCCACAGACACAAGCCAGCATCGTTATTTGTGATGAACCACACATTCATTTTTTGCGTTTCATACAGACCCTAGCAACCTGCTAGGTCTCATTTACATTCACTATGCACAAACCAGACTAGCAGCCAAATTAATTACAGTAGAGTGGAAAAATGTTGAGAGACTTGCTGAAGGCTTACAAATGCTTTCTGCTAAGCCCCCGCCCTCCCTTTCCACTGGTACTCTTCTGCCTGGCTAACTCCTATATCTCTGCCCACTCAGCTACCATTGATTTCTCTCTGTTCATCCTCTTTTACCAGTTGCTGCTGTTGCCTCTTCATTCACCCACTCCTTCCTCCTCCCCAGCTCTGCAAGTTTCCCGAAAATCTCCAGCTCCCACAATCTTTTTGGCAATTTTGCAAGTGCTTGTGCTCATTGCAAGGAGAGCTTGCTTCAGGCTCCAACCCGTGCAGTCTGTGTCTCACATAACACGGTTCAGCTGCAACATCCCCTGTCACTACAAATAGACAAGGGCTGTAGCCACCTCTGTATTGCCCAAACAGACTATTTTCATCCCCTCCTGTAATGCTCCCCTCCCCTGCTTAATGATTTTTATTTTAAATTCTACCATGAAGGAAATTTATGAGCTGCTCCGTTCTAGTATTTCAGTATGTGTGTGTCAAATTATGTACTTTTATCCAGCAAAACATATTTGCGTTTGACCCTACATTTAATTTGCATTGTTCAGAAATGAGGGAGATGATGGCCAAAAAACTCAATCTCCCCCAAACACCCACTGACCCCGCTGAGCATTATCACAGAGGGAGAGAGGGAAAGACCAGCCAAGGGTGAGTCAGATAATCTCTCTCCTTTGGAACTGATGCTTTATAATTCTGGCAACAGTTTAGAAAGCAAAGTGCCCTGCAAATAACTCTTTGGTTGGTTTTGTTTACTACTTGTAGGCCAACCGGTGTTAGGACCAGAAAATACGCACATATCGTTCACTATGCATTTTATGGCCTTCAGAATAAATGGAATGCAGAGACATCTTTGGTCAAGTCACCTTTGAAGTAAAGTGTAAGTGCTTCTTGTGCTGTCTGTTTTTGTCTTTTTACACTCCTGTGAGTTAGACTGGACGATGCAAAAGTCCAGGGCCTGCACTGCAGCTCTGTAAGGTTTCTCTTTTAATGATGGAGAGCACTGAGAAAATTCAGGTAGAATTTTCCTGGGTGCAGAAATGGTATAGGGAAGAATTGGGGCAGGGCACTTGCTGTCATGTCTTTGCAGTTAACAGGCCAAAATGTATCAATATCTATCTACACCGGTGTCAATAGCAGGGCATTTTGGCACAGCGAGTGTGCAGTTTCATATCACAGACTCTCCGCCCTTATAAACCAAAGAGATTCCTACCCTGCAATCCCGTGCAGCCAGGGCATAAGTGAACATCCCTGCAGGTTGACCGAAGGCTGGGCAAGTTCCCATGAAGAGCTAATGAAGAGAGATGCTGCTGCTGCTGCTGCTGCGGTTTTATAGCTCACTCTGCTTTTTTCTCATACTTCCTGTTGATCTGTGACAACCAATGCTAGCTCAAGCCCATTTTCAGGTGGCAAATTCACACAAGCCCTCTGAGACCTAAACGCTTCTCAGAGAGCACCAAGGAAATAATGAGCAAAGACTGACAAAACAACTGTGAGAAACAGTTTCTAGAGCCAGCCCCCCTGAGAAGACAGAAAAAGAGCCCTGTAGACCATCAGCAGCTGCATTCTGCCCCAAAATTTTGAAAGCCCCTCTCTTCTGTTAATGATTTGTGAAACACTCTCACTATACTACAGCTGCAAATGGTTAAGTCGTTATGTGGATCATTTTATATCACTATTGTCCATCTCACGTGCATAAATTAAATGCCCTCAACAGCAAAGATCTAATGCTACAAGCCAAAACAAATTATGATAAAAACAGTATGTAAAGGACAGAAACATGAGTTGCAATGAAATACTGCTTAGAGAGGACTAACTGATGGTCAGTTACCCAATATTACTTCGCATTCACTTTACTGAAACCCTCTCAAGATTATAGTCTCCGCCACAGTTGTTGCTGCAGCTGGAAGTGAGCCCTTTCCCTGCCATTTCACACCCTCTGAGGCAGGCAGCAAAGCCCGTGTTGCAAACATAGCCAGGGGATCTTGCCTCAGGTTAGTCATTGTTGTTAATTTAACGACTGCCCCAGTGTCTTTATTTGCATTGATCCGTCAGACATTCAGCTGGTACCACTGTAAAAGCCATCGCAATGAATGAAGTGACTGCTTGGGGACTGCAGGTTCACTTGCTGTGTGCCCTCACATCACTGCCTGGGGGACACCAGCAGCTTTTCCCTGAGCAACAGCTCTGAACAACAGCTCTCCTCCAGGGTAACTGTAGTGATAGAAGTGTTGGCCTGAGCGTTGCATTACAGGTCTCATACATTGGTACATTTAGAGCATTTGCCAGTATTCCTCGTTGATAGCCTGAAAGAAGGCAATATCCCATTTAAGCCCTTTAGGCATTGATTCCCTCTGTAGGTACTTGTATGCCCTAAATCCTTCCACAGTGGTGGGGTGGTTAACTGTGAGTTAGCAGGATACAGGTAACAGTGACAGATTAGAGATAAGATCTCTGTAGCAACATTCCAGGAGGGGACCTGGAGGCTGGCAGAAAAGGAACAGTCGTAATCAGCGAGAGAGATGATGAGATCCACTATATAAGTCTTGACTTGTGAGGCTTGATCGGGAAACCAGCATCCCCCAACCGTTATGCTGCAAAAAAACCTGCTGCATTTCTCAGACTTAGTCAGGGAGTGATAGATACAGGCAACTTACTATTAGGAAAATTTAACAGGTACATTTGCCTCTATATAAGTAACAGAAACTAGCCCCAAAACCAAGAAAATGATGAAAGTCCTCGTGTTACTTTCAAGTCATTTGCAAAGACTAACCTGTAACCCATTAAGATGGCCACTTCCCCTTTAGAAGTAACAGATGTTCCCTCCTTATTTAGCTAATATCCACAGCCATTTAGTTTGTTTAAAGATGCTGGGCCTTCCCTTCTCCCCTTACCAATGGATGAAAACATTGCCAGATAATGGGGACAGCTTTTGCATTTTGTAACCACACAAGGAAGCTGTACCAGCAGAGGGGCAAGCCAGGGCGAGCTAGCAAACTTCTGCCTTATGTGCCAAGTATGTATTTACTCCTGCCAAGGAAACTGTCAGTGGGAAAGGTTGCCCAGGACTGGCCTTTGCATAGCTTGTAAATGCCACACAAGCTGCAATGGGAACCTCTTACCTCATTTGCCTTGTTCTTCACCCAACTCAAGCATACTCTCATCTTTTAAAAAACCAATCAAAACAATTTCTTGCTAACATAACTGCCAGCCCTTCTTCTCTTCCATCTATAACTGAAAAAGTATTTTACATAGAATCAGAACCATAGAATTGTCTACGTTGGAAAGGACCTTAAAGATCATCTAGTCCAACCACCAACCTAACTCTGACAAAAAAAAAAAAAAACAAAACAAAACCAA
Organism: Tringa tobata; assembly: GCA_033628505.1. Lineage (NCBI taxonomy): Eukaryota > Metazoa > Chordata > Aves > Charadriiformes > Scolopacidae > Tringa > Tringa tobata. Next base: position 21,026,439 of record JAHREE010000480.1, read on the forward strand.
TAAAAATCACTAAACCATATTCTTAAGGACCACCATGTCAACTCGTCTTTTGAACACGTCCAGGGATGGTGCCTCAACCACTTCCCTGGGCAGCCTATTCCAATGCCTGATAACCCTTTCCATGAAGAAATTTTTCCTAATATCCAATCTAAACCTCCCCTGGCACAACTTGAGGCCATTTCCCCTTGTCCTATCTCCTGTGCCAATGCTCCCATTTTCATCTTAAACTTGACTTCTAACTAAGTGCGACTCTCAAAATGCTGTGACTAAAGTTTCTAAGTAGGCAGATCCCCAGCCCACTGTTGTTGTTGCCCTTGACATATCAGTCAGCACCAAAATGCTCGGCCATGACCTTCCTCAGACATCTTCATTTCCATCCTCATCTTGAGACAACTGTTGGACACAAATTCCTCTCTGGGACCACTACTTTCGGGGTGGCTTCTTTGTGTTCCTAGGACTGTCTGTGTCCATCCATCCTTGCAGTTTTCTCTTCGTAGCTGAACTGAATAGTTTTCAGGCAGTAACTGGGCTTTTTTATGTTTGAAGAACACCCAGCATAGTGGGGCACTGTTCCCAACTTAGTGCTTCTAGGTGATGCAGTAATAACAACATCATCATAAAAACACTACTACTGCTACTACTACTACTAGTTATAGAGAACCAGGATCACACATTCCAGTGGCTACTCTTTGAGCAGTTCTTAAGCTAGGTTTCCATGCCAGGTTTACTTGTTTAATCTGTTTTCATAAACAAATGAGATAGAAGCTGAGGGAATGAATGGATTACTGTAAAAAGGGAGAGACGGAGACCAGGTTTTGTAAATTAAGCTGCATCTCAGGGTGGGTCCTATGAGTTGGAGTTTGCCTCTCATTTAAATCACCTACCTGTGTGGAAAATGAAAAATAAATCTGGAGCTCTGCATTCTTTCTTAAATTTCTGCTTGAGCTGTTGGTGCTTTCCCTGCCCCTTCACACTCCCTCTCTTTGCTTTTCTCCATTTCAAGTTTGGCTTATAAAAGAGAAAGCATCATGCAAATTTTTATCATTGTACAGCACCTCAATCAGCTCCAGTGGGTGAATGAAGGATGTTGGCAATATATAACACCAATTCTATTTTTAATTCCCCAACATCTGTTCAAGTACCAATAGATGTCATTGCTGTTGTGGTCTAATACTTGAATGGCAGTCCCGTGTCCCTTCTCAAGAGAAAGCATTTTTAAAAGTAGCAACACTGAAATTAAAAGTATTTCATATATATATCTAAGCATGCATACAAAAAGCTTATTTTATGAGGCCCAACAGTAATACAAAAATAGCCAAAGTCAGAAGATGGGCGGGTGATTGTCACACACACAGCTCACAGCTGCTGCCTAACTCCCGAATTCCCAGTAGGGAAGTAAGAAGAGCGTCTGTGGGGTATCTGTTGGCTAGCAATGACAGTTTGCAGTCTCATGTTTCCTGGAGGCTATGACAATTTCACAGAAAACTTATGTTTCAAGAGGAATGGCATAACCATAACTGCCCCATGCTGTTTTGTAAGAAAGTTACTGTTGCAGGATCATAGAATAGTTTGGCTTGGAAGGGATCTTTAAAGGTCATCTAGTCCAACATTCCCCTGCATCTTTAACTAGATCGGGTTGCTCAGAGCCCCATCCAACCTGACCTTGAATGTTTTCAGGGATGGGCCATCTACCACCTCTCTGTGCAACCTGTTCCAGTGCTTCACCACCCTCACAGGAAAGAATTTCTTGCTTATATCTAGTCTAAATCTACACTCTTTTGGTTTCAAGCCATTACCCCTTGTCCTATTGCAACAGGCCCTACTAAAAATTTTGTCCCCATCTTTCCTATAGGCCCCCTTTAAGTACTGAAAGGCCACAATGAGGTCTCCCCAGAGCCTTCTTCAGGCTGAGCACCCCCAGCTCTCTCGGCCTGTCCCCATAGGAGAGGTGTTTCACCCCTCTGATCATCTTCACCGCCCTCCTCTGGACCCGCTCCAACAGCTCCATGTCTTTCCTGCGCTGAGGGCTCCAGAGCTGGATGTGCTACTCCAGATGGGGTCTCACCAGAATGGAATACAGGGGCAGAATGACCTCCCTTTACCTACTGGCCATACTTCTTTTGATGCAACCCAGGACACAGTTTGCTTTCTGGCCTGCGAGTACACATTGTCAGCTTGTATCCAGCTTTTCATCCACCAGTATCCCCAAGGGCTGCTCTCAATCCCTTCCTCCTCCAGCCTCTGTTGATACTGGGTGTTGCCCCGACCCAGGTACAGGACCCTGCACTTGGCCTTGTTGAACCTCAAGACGTTCAGAGAGGCCCACTTCTCGACCTTGTCCAGGTCCCTGTGGATGGCTCCTGTCCCTCAGGTGTGTCAACTGCACCACTCAGCTTGGTTTTAGGTGTTATTACTACTACCCTTAAGACTACGGTTGGGATATTTCCACCTTGGCTATGTCCCATGCCAGTGACCGTCTTTGACCACCACCTCTCCTTGTCACAGTTCCTCACTGCCCGCAACAGCACCGAGCCTGGCGCCCTCGGGCCCAGACCCGGTGGCAGCGGCCGCCAACCAGCACCCCCGGACCGGGAACCACCGGGCTTGTGCAACGGACGCCGTGGAAGGCCGGCGGGCCGGGACACCGCTTCTCCCGGCACCGCTCTCTGCTCCTCTACAACGGGCCCGTCCCCACCCGCAGCCCGGCCGCGCTCTCCTTCCTCCG
>JAHREE010000480.1:21039163-21054085 GCA_033628505.1 Tringa tobata
GCCTCTGGGCAGTGCCGAGGCCGCCCTGCAGCCGGCGTTGCGGCCTGGTGTTCGCTGTCCCGCATCGCTTTATTGCCAGAGATCTGCCCTCGGCTGGGCATACGGAACTCCTACAGGAGCGGCTTCCCCACAGGAGCAGTAATGCCCCTGCCACCCACCTTCACCCCCCTCCGGTTTTAATGAATCTGTGTCAATTTTCTGACACAAAGTTGCCATTAGGTTTTAATAATTTCACATTCTTCTAATTCCACTTTATCACAGAATTACAGAATGTCTTGGGTTGGAAGGGACCTTAAAGACCATCTAGTTCCAACCCCCCTGCCATGGGCAGGGACACCTCCCACTAGAGCAGGTTGCTCAAAGCCCCATCCAGCCTGGCCTTGAACACCTCCAGGGATGGGGCATCCACAGCTTCTCTGGGCAGCCTGTTCCCGCGTCTCACCACCCTCACAGGAAAGAATTTCTTCCTGAGATCTGATCTAAATCTCCCCTCTTTCAGGTTAAAACCGTTACCCCTCGTCCTTATTATAAAGAATTGCTCCTGAGTTTTATTTGACTCAACACACACACACACATATATATATATAAATACATCAGATCCTTTCTCTCTCTCTGAAGTTGCCTGGGAAACAGGAAAGATACCTAGTACAAAACTATGCAGAATTTTCAAATTCTGGGTTGTTTTGGTTTTTTTATTATTATTACTGATACTTTGAGGGAAGGTCTTGTGTAGATTTACCCTCTTTCTAAACCAGCCTGAACACGAGAGTGGACCAAGGCTACCCTCAGTTCTAGTTTCAGTTTTGGTGGCATATATTCAAACAGATACATGCTTACCTTACAAAAGGGTCTTTAGCTCAGTGTTAATTGTACATTCGTTGGAAAAACCATGAAAAACACAGAAGCACAGGGGGAAGCAGAGGTAAATATTTTTATATTGCCTTGCTCTCCCAACTATCTTTCATGTTTAATATTTGCTTATGGCTATAGTAGGAGAAGCTTGAACATGAAGACTAAATCTCTTTAAAAGCAGATCTTTATGAGCAAGCACAGATGGATGTAGTCATAGGAAAACACATGAAACAAAATCTCTTTCAGCATAAAGTTTCTTGTGTTATGACCTCTAGTATTTTTGCGGGCTAAGCTAGGGATAAAATTGCATGTTTATTTTTAAAGAAATAAAAGCTAGTGGACGCATGTGTTGTATAGGCATCAGCATCTTGTAGTCAAAGCTAAGAGTGCTAAAATAATTTACCTTTGGATCCTGTGCATTTTTTATTCTCTGTATTTTCAGATCATGCATCTTTACATCTGTATCTTTGGGTGCAGTATACTATCAAATGAAAATCGTTTCTATTTTTCAGTTCTCTTTAGAAATACTCAAAGTGCATTCTTTAAAATATTGACACCAATCACCTCAGTGAATTCCATGTAAAATAGAGAGGGTTCCTGAAAGACAGATGGAAGTGTGTATGTGGATGTTCTAATGCAAAGGAATTACCTATCCTTCTTCCCTCACTAGTCTTTACAGCAGGAGATCTGAGGAATTTATCAGTCCACCAGGCTCACCTCAACATCCAGAGAGCCATTAGAAAAACAGCAAAATGACAAAACAATATTTATCCAGGAAGTGTTTACAAATAAATATCCAGCATTGCCCATGAACAGCCAACACAGATTTGTCAAGAGTATGTGTCAATCAGATTTTATTCTTTGGAAGTACAGCTGGTTTAATGGATGAAAAGGAAACAAACAGCAGGTGTGTTATTTTGTAGTAAATTTGTCTTTGTATGCTCTCCCACATAAGAATATATCATCTAGGGAAAAACTAACCAATCATTCCTAATAATGGGTTATCAAAGTAGGAGGAATAAATGCAAGAAGATGGGTGGGGTTTTGCCCCAAGGGCTAATCAGTATTAGTCGCAATAACTGGAATCATGGAATAAAAATGTTGCTTATAAAAGCTTTTTAATGACAGCATGTTGAAAGAATTTACAAGCACATGGAATGACAGGATCAAAGTTAAAAATATTGGATAGATTGGAGGAAGCAACAAGAAGAAATTTCATAACATTATATAGTATACTATGTGTAAAACCAGGACATCAAATGTACAAACACAAAATGGGGACTAATTGCCTAGGCAGTAGTGCTGCAGAAAAACATACAGAATTACAAGAAATAGGAGCCCAAGTATGATGTTATAAATAACTAAATGCATCAAAGAATACCATGAAGGGCACTCACTGAAGGCAATTATGTTGTTCTGCTTGGTGTTGGTCAGGCATCAAATGTAATTCTCAGCCCAGTGTGATGGTGCAACAGAGGCAGAAAAATAATTCTTCCTGAAAGCAGCAAGACTGAAAGGAAGGTTAGAAAATATGATTTGTGGAGGAACTGCATTTGTTTTATATCCCTTTGCCCAGTCTTCCTTTTAACTGTCTCTGACTGCATAGCGATTTACTGAAAAAAAGTGATTAACGAGACAATGTATGATAAAAGATAGGACAAGAAATAATGACTTTAATTTGAACTCAGGGAGATTTATGTTAAATATTAGGGGAAAAAAAGTCCAAGTATAAGAGTAATAAAGCACTGAAGCAGACCTGGTTTGGGAATCACCTTCGCTGGATCAATAACACATTAAATAACATCTGCCAGGCGTCTAGTTAACCTTTAGAGAGGAAGAGGTATTAAATCATCTTTTGAGATAGTTTTAGACTTAGATTTATTCAACCTCCACAACTATTGCGTGGTTCTTTTCCTTTCCTTCCTAACAGATTCACTTTTTATCTAATTTCAATAACCAAAATCTCCATTATTTTGAGAATGACTGATTTCACAAGACCAATGCTAAATTGTAACAGCAAGCCAGTACACTTCAAGGGGAGTTATCTGATAATATTGCTTCATTCTTTATTACACTATTGCAAATTATAAACGGGAAAATGCAAATCGGTTGTCAGCATAATTAGTTCTGTGAACTGTAATAGGAAATGTGAAAAGGGCTGAAAGATGTGGCTCAGAAATACAACCCTAAATTTGAAAGAACTGTAGGCTTTCATCTTTCAAATGCAGAACAGGGGCTGTTAAAAAGACAGAATAAACAGAGTAACTCAAATAATTTGTTGATTAAAAAGCAAATATTTGAACAGGATTTGGCATATTGGAGAGGTGGCAGATCTTCCGCTGCTTGAGCACAGCCAGTAATAAATGTGAATACTAATGCAGCTAAAATAGTATGTCTCCTCTCTCAATTTTCCCTTTAGGTTGTTGTAAACATTTTAAACCTTCACATCTACCTTGAACTGTTGAATACAAAATCAGTAGAATTCTGGTATTTAATTGGTCTGACTTAGTTCCTAAGCTACTCGTGGCTGGATGCCAGAGGGAGGATCGGCGTGTGTTGCTCTTGTTCTTGCTCCCTTCCTACGCACGCACTGCTCGGTATCACAGGGAGCGGGGCGGTGGATGGGGTGGACTCTTGGCCTCATCAATATGGCAGATTTTGGGCTGGCCACATAAGGGACGCTTGGCCCTAGCAGAGGTTTCCATTATTTGCTTTTCTGATGTTTACTTTTTTTTTCTCTGTGAGGTGTTTTAATGTTAACTGCAGTGACTTGCTAGAACTCCTTCGAAGAGCTGAGTGCCCACTCAACAATTGTGTAATAAATTCTTTGTGAATTGTCAGAAACATCCTTATTTCCATAGATACAAATGGTCTGTCAAAGCGGAGTCTGTATTTTTGGAATCGTTGAGGGACTGGAAAATCATATTGCGATCACGGGTGGGAACAGGAGTAGCCAGCACCCAGCCTGTACCAGTGGCTCGGCCCAGCCCCGTGGAACTAAGTGTGGTGCTGGAATTGCTGCCGCTGCATCCCCACCGTGCTGCCCTCCGTCCCTTCGGCTGCTGAGAGCAGGGCATTTGCCCAGTCCCCAACCGGAGTGGCTGTATTGCTAGTCCATGCTGGCTTCCTTGGAGGCTGACTCGATTTGTCAGATGAGCTTTGTGATACAACAGTGTCCACAGTTAATTTTAGGGTTAACCTTGACCAGCTGCCACTGTTAAATGCCCTAAGTATTTGTTGTCTGTCGTCAGTGTTTAAGATGTACATCAAGGTAGAATAATCTTCCAGTGCTAGTAAGTTTGCGTAGCACCCGCTGTAGTGGCTTATGTGCTTAAGTGATCCAAAGCTAAAACATTAGTGTTATGACATCTGATAAATGAATAAATCATAGAATAGTTTGGGTTGGAAGGGACCTTAGAGATCATCGAGTTCCACCCCCCCTGCCATGGGCAGGGACACCTCCCACTAGACCAGATTGTTCAAAGCCCCATCCAAACTGGCCTTGAGCACTCCCAGGGATGGGGCATCCACAGCTTCTCTGGGAAACATGTTCCAGTGTCTCACCACCCTCACAGTAAAGAATTTCTTTCTGGTATCTAATCTAAATCTCTTCTCTTCCAATTTAAAACCGTTGCCCCTTGTCCTGTCACTGCTCTTCCTGACAAAGAGTCAGGCTCTCTGGCTCTCGTGTAGGCTCCCTTCAGATATTGAAAGGCCGCTATAAGGTCTCCCTGGAGCCTTCTCTTCTCCAGATTGAACAACCCCAGCTCTCTCAGCCTGTCTTCATAGGAGAGGTGCTCCATCCCCCTGGTCATCCTCATCGCCCTCCGCTGCACCCGTTCCAACAGATCCATGTCCTTCCTGTGTTGAGGACTCCAGAGCTGGACATAGTACTCCAGGTGGGGTCTCACGAGTGCAGAGTAGAGGGGTAGAAACACCTCCCGAGACCTGCTATTAAATTTAAATATAAATTTTAAATTCTGTTTCATGATTAATATTACTTGGATTTTTATAATGTTATTTTCTGTAAGTGTAGCGTATACAATATTTTTGAAAATGAGAATGAAGCAATAGTATTTTCCTCAAGTTAGATATCTCTTCTAACTACAACACAGAATTTTCTGACATTACACATTTTTAAAATGTGCAATAAAACCATAATTGGTAAGAGCAAATGATCTAATAAAATCCCTTAAAAGAAACAAATTAAAAGCACATGCTTACTTGTGCTATGCATTAAATGATGCTTTGATTTATGTGCTGTTTGTCTATGAATGTGCAGTGCTATGAGCTTTAAAAGGAATAAGAATTAATTCCTTTCTTAATATGTCGATATGCAAAATGTTCTGGTTTTTATACATCATTTGGTAGTACTGCTGCTGCTTGTTTAGGAGTTTCAATTGCAAGACTCCATTTAATTGAGAATGCTTCCAAACTTCAGCTATTTGGTCAAAGCTGTCTGTGTAATTTGCTGCTTCATGTTGGATATTTTTGGAAAATTAGTGCAAAAGTGGCTAGGATACTTCCTGAAATGAAGCTAAGGAAAAAAAATATTTTCATCACAGTAAAAAGAGAGACAAATTTTACAGCATTTTATTTTTAGGAAGTCTAGTACCTTTATACTCTACAAGAAAAAAATAAATACTTATTTGGCAAGGAGATCAACCAAAGAGCAAACGTTAAAAGAGTTTTATGAAAACTCACCCAAACAAGTCCAATTATAAATCTCTGGAAAACTTTGCACATTTGCACAGAAGTAATGGTTTTAAACTGAAAGAGGGGAGATTTGAATATGATGAAAGGAGGAAATTCTTTACTGCAAGAGTGGTGAGGCACTGGAAAGGGCTGCCCAGAGAAGCTGTGGATGCCCCATCCCTGGAGGTCAGGTTGGATGGGGCTTTGAATAACCTGATCTAATGGAAGGTGTCCCTGCCCATGGCAGGGGCATTGGAACTAGGTGATCTTCAAGGTCCCTTCCAACCCAAACCATTCTGCGAGTCTATGGTTTTTAGAGTAAGTTTGTCAGGGTTCCCCATCATTATTTAATTAAAAATTCTATTTGTACTGAATATGCTGCCAGTCTGCGCTCTACCCATTAGCTACACGAACTCAACAGGGCTGTGCATTCAGCTGCTGCTTCTGAAGGCCATTAGGGCTATGTCTGTTGCAGGAATGCTCTCTGCTTCCCAGGTATTGATGTGTAGTTGGGTGACATCCTTATTTCATCTCGGGAGTAAGTTAAATAAATGCCTTCTCTTTCCCATGCTAAGATCCCCTCCTTCCCAGCACCCTGAGCATCCTGTCCAGGCAAAACTGTGGCATTGATAAACTGGGCAGTGGTCTGCACGGTTGGTGGGCCAGGGCCTCTGTAATGTACTGCAGCATATCAACAGGTAGCTGCAGCTGAGTCTGTGGCACTTGGGACTAAAAGAGAGCACTTGGAGCTCTTCTTTTCTCAAGCACTCCTGAAAACTCATGTATGTTCAGGCAACTAGAGAGCAACCAGTGAGGTTAATCCTCACTGGCGTAAAAAGAAAAGCCACCATTATAGAAACAGAATTAAGGGACAGTGTTACATCTGAAAGTGATATGGACAGGATAGGATGAGACAGAGACAGAAACACAGACTGTGTGTCTCTGACAAGAAGGGACCAGAGGCATGGTGGGGAGGAGACAAGAACTTGACAGCTAGCATGGACCGTTTTGGAACACAAAGCCCAGCATACCTGAATTTCAAAATGCCTCTGCTGGTCAACAAATAGCTGTGAATCCCCCTGGCAAATAAAGATACTCCAATATAGAAAAGAGTCACACCCCTTCTTGCAACCCTAGGATTAAGTGCCTTATAAAGGCTTATCACAAACTCATGCTGGAGCCATTCTAGTACAGGAAATAAGAAGCATTATTCCTAGGCAGCATGACTAGTCAAACAGAAACCACGGTGCTGGAAGGGGAGCAGAGTGCTTGCCTCCTTCGCTTCCTAAGATTTGAAACTTATTCTTGCATGAAGCAGACAGAACGGTACCATGTCCTTGTGCCCAAACAACTGTACAAAACTATTTCACTTGGGATAAAAGCTGATCGACACTTTGAATTTCTATTTCATGGGAAATGCTGACATTTCAGGCCTTACAGTTTTGGCAGAAATTCAAATTTCAAAATGAAATGCAATTTGTGGGAACTGGTCACCTGCTTACTGAAGGCAATATATTTATTGTGGCTGTCATGACAGGACAAAGCAATCCGTGATGAAAACAGCTTGCACTGGTCCATGCTGCATGCACACGCTGGAGCTAGCAGCCAGCTACTACCAACAAACATATATGGCAATAAAGAAGAAAAAGTGTTTGAAGAAGACAGGACGAGGCACTAACAAAAATTTAGAATGAGATTTTCTGAAGAAATGAATGCTGCTGTGCATGGCAGTAACTCATCAGTGCAATGAACTATCTCAGTAGAAGCTGTTACCTGCCCTTAAGGACGTTTGCAGGATTTTCATGTTCATAAAAACTTTTACCCTCTCCAAAATTAAAGCTGAGGAGGAAAAAAAGGAGGGAGAGGAGATGAAGAAGAGCTCTCTTGAAACAAGTTCTTCAGTATTTTCCCTGGCACCAAACATAAGAAAAGTTAGTGACATACCTAATTAATCTCTCTAGTTTTTAAATGTAGATGTTAGCTTCAAAGGAAGAGGTAAGGGGGTTAGACTTGTTTATGATATGAGTGGGTGGTCCTTGAGAACAGTTCTCTCTTTGCTGCTTTTAGGAAGAAGGCAAACTCTGATCTAGAGAGAGAACAACACGGTTTTGCCTTAACACAAGTATCTGACTTCCCGATTTGTTTCCTTCTGTGCTGGCATAGAGGTGCCATATAATGGCACAAACCTTCTGTACTGGGTTTACATGGCAAGGTGCTGGCAGTGGCTGGGGGGCTGCAGGGGTGGCCTCTGTGACAAGACACCAGGAGCTGCCCCCGTGTCAGACACAGCTGGTTCCAACTTGCTTGAAAATGCCGGTGCCCATCAGTGAAGATGGTGGTTCCTCTGTGATAACATGTTTAAGAAGGGGTAAAAACCACTGTGTAGCAGCTGTGAGAGAGAGGAATGAGAAAAAATGTGAGAGAAACAGCCCTGCAGACACCAAGGCCAGTGAAGAAGGAAGGGGAGGAGGTGTTCCAGCCGCCAGAGCAGAGATTCCCCTGTAGTCTGTGGAGAAGACCATGGTGATGCAGGCTGTCCCCCTGCAGCTCATGGAGGACCATGCCAGGGCAGATACCCACACTGCAGCCCATGAAGGACTCCATGCCAGAGCAGGTGGACATATGCTGCAGCCTGTGGAGAGATCTTGCAGGGGCAGGCTCCTGGCAGGAGCTGTGGTCTGTGGAGAGGAGCCCACACAGGAACAGTCTGTTCATGAAGGAGCGTATCCCCTGCAAAATGTCCCATGCTGGAGCAGTTTCTGAAGAATTGCAGCCTGTGGGAAGGACTCACGTGGGAGAGGTTGTGAAGGACTGTATCCCATGGGAAGGACCCCAGGCTGGGTAAGGGGAAAAGAGTGAGGAGGATGGAACAGTAGAGAGGAGCTGGTACGGACAGAGTGCAGCCTCTGTTCCTCATCTGCCTGCAATGTTTGTCAGGGAGGAGGCAGAAGAGTTGGGAATGAAGGAGTGAAGTTGAGCCTGAGAAGAAGAGAGGGCTGGAGGGAAGGTGGTTTTGTCATTGTTTCTCACCATTCTACTCTATTTTTGACTGGCAGTAGAATAAATTTTCCCCAAGTTGTGTGCTTTGCCCATGACACTAGTTAGTGAATGATCGCTCTGTCCTCATCTTTTCCAGCTTTTCCATCCTATTTTCTCCCCCGGCCCTGAGGAAGAGAGTGATGGAGTGGCTGGGTAGGGATCTGGCAGCTGGGCAGGGTCAGCTCAACCACCTTCCCCCCAGAGTGTGCTGCAGCCAGGGTTCCCCATCTACCTCTGAAGGCGACACAATTCTCCAAAATGGCTAGCTGTACTCTGTAAGTGTTACAGAACAACAACTCTGGATTTAGAAATTCAATATATAATTGTGTGTGAGTGGAAAAGACTTGGTTTCCCAAATAGATCAAATGAGCATTGTAGAATATATTTTACTTTTCAAAAAATGTTAGCAAAACAGTGTGCAAGGCAATTTAGTGGGAATTGCTAGTGATCATCACTTAAAACTAAATACTTTAAAGCAAATAAATTGTATTAATTTATTAACTTTTTAAAAAAACAAACAAACAAACAAACAGAAGTTGGCTGGATTCAGTTTAGAATGATTCGAGGTCTATTTGGTCAAAATTTATTGAATTACTTCCTCCTGCAAATAAAAAATTCACCACACATGGTTCATGAACAATGTGTGATCCCTACATTGAAATTCTCAATTGCTATTTAATTTATTTAGGTACGTGGTTAACCTTCAAAGTTAGAGAACCAGAAAAATAAAGTTTCAGTGAGGCTATTCATATGACTATGAAGGCTCAACAATTTGGACTGTTTCTGAGACAACTGTTTTATTTGTCAAGATTTCTGAAAATGATAATGTGTGGTAAAGAAAATGACCTTCAGTGAGCTTATTGGGTAAACATCAGTCTGCCATGACTACCTGTTCACATGTTTCTAACTCTTCCTTTGCTCCTGTTAAATGATATTAAATAATATCTTAAAATGCATGGAATATGGTGGTGTTTTAAATGTTACTCAAACAGTCATCATAGAGCTGCTGTAAGATTATAAATTATGAGAGCTGGTGTCCAAAAACTCCTACAACATGCATGTTTGAAGATGACAGATTTTATGTTGTATAAACATTTAAGTAAAAATAAGAACTGTTGGAAAAAGTATTTGTTTAAAAACATCTAGTCTATGAATTTTGTTACGGTGTACTACGCATAAAAACTCTCCATCTCAGTCTTTTAAAATTTAGAAATGCTGCAGCATCAGCTGCTAAAAGCAGGGATGCTGCTATCCTTTTCTTGAATGCAAGACCTTAATTGCATGAAAGTTAAATAAAACATGTGGTTCTTTACCATGACCAGAGCACTTATCTTTTAAGCTATGATTTGCTTCACTGAGATGAAAAGAACCATTACATGACTGGGATGCATTCTTGACATTGTTCTTAATACAGCTGATGTAAAATGCCATAACACTAAATGTTGAATTAAAAACTGGCAAGAATGTTACATGGATGCATTTACATTTTGGTGATATTATTGATTTTTTTCTTGCTGTTTGGAAAAAAACCCCACTAAATTATCTGCAACAACAAACAAGTAACTTTCTGCCAGTTTTCTGCACTGGCTTGCCAAGAGGTCAGACAGACAGCAGAGAATAGAGAAAAGGCTGGTAAATAGTGGGTTTCGCCTTTCAGTTGCTGCGAACTATTAGACAAACATAGCCTTTTAACCAAACATGAGCTCATTCTCTCCAAATATCAAATGAATTTTTTAAAAATAATTGTTTATCTATACCTGTCCTAGGGCTAGTGTTAGACAGCAAGAAATCGTAATAATTCTTGCCTGTCACAGTCCTGCTTTAAGGCAATGAACATCTATTCCAGCTAAAAGGGAAGAGACACTGAACATCCCTTTTCATCATTCTAGCTGAAACAATAAAAACCATTCTCCTAAGTACCGACCAACATACCACAGAAAAGCAGGAAAAGAACCTATTTTTTTGGACTAACAAGCTTCTCCGAGTTGCACATATGGGGACTAGCAAAGGTCTTCAGGTTCAAAGGGAGGGAGAGCCAGCAAAGAGATGAAGAAGGACTTCAAGAAGCAGGCTTTAATAAGGAAAATGAGCTTTCTACAAAGAGAAAACTGGATGTTTGCCTAGAAAAGTGCCCAAAGAAAGTATTATCTGACTATAGTGTTCAAGGCACCTCAGTTAGGCTGCGTTTGTAAGTCACTTAAACCATGTTGAAGAAACACTTCATTCAAGATGACAGCTTTTCTCTTAGCAAAAATTAACTCATAAGGCTACAACTGTGAACAAGTGCTTTGAGCAAAACATAACGCAAGTGAAAGACAAATTAGTCACTCTTGCCATGTCATTGAGTTTTCCAAAGGGTGAAGAATTCTTTTATAAAATAAATGGGAGTACTTTTTTGCTCTTTGATATGTTTGCCACCTTAGTTCTTTTTCCAAACCCTGTTTCAAATGCAGAATGCAGCTTCTCCCTTCCTAAGCGTCTGCTCAAGGACAAGTTGAACCAATTTGTTTGAGCTAAAATGTCCTTTCAGTTTCTGCCCAGAATGGAAAACATTGGTGTATAAAGCATGATTTAAATGTTTGTTGGTGGTGTTAACAAATACCTTCACTTACAGCAGAATAGTTCCACAGATGAAAGACAAATTTGAGGGTCAGTTGGCACACGATGTTAATCCAGTGCACAAATCCTGTAGTTTTATAGACTCATTTTCTGGTTGTCATGGATTTGTATACAGGAAATCATGATGATGCAAAGACATTGGTGAAACATCTTGGCCCTAAAGTAGTTCAGTGACAGCAAACAGAGGATAAAGAAGAGTTTTGCCAGAAACCCTAGAAATTTTTGCAGGCCACATATTACTCTAGGTGCCAAGTGCCCTGTGTATGCATCTTCAGCCAAAGTAACTATAGTCATCTTGTAAAGGTTTAGGGAGGTTTTTGTTAGAAGAAATGGCATAACTCTTCACAGCTCCAGAAAAAATGTTGGGATTGTGAGAGAAAAAATAATGAATGAGCAAGGAGAAGACTGTTTCTGCTTATTCTCTATTATGGGGGATTTTAGGGGTGTGTTGTTTTTTTTTTTCCTCTGTATCTTCCAAAATGTCCTAAATCTTGCAAATTGACAATTAGATGATCACTAACATTTAGGTGACTTGAGCTATCTTCTTGGTGAATCTCAGAAATTTTATCTATAGGAAATCAAGTGGTTTCATGAAATGTTTCTGTATTTTGTGGAGGCCATTAAAATTCTTTGCAATAAAACATTTGTGAAAAATACAGGTAGCTACTGGTGAATTTGCTAATTGATAGAACTGTAGCTAGCTATTTTGAAGGAAAACAGTAATTCTAAAATGTATCAGTACATTTAAGATGTAATTGTATGTTGTGTTCCAAGTTTATGCTTTGCAGGTGCATCGTACATGTTCAAGTTCTTTTAATGGTTCCCTCAGTGTTGCCCCAAGGAACAATTCTCCATGTCCTACTATGGAACACAGGGCACCTGGGTGTTAACGGAACATTTCTTTATGCAGTGTTCCATTCCATTTGCATAGGTCTTGCTTGTGGAAAGAACACCATAATAATTGTCACCTTCTTTCAAGAAGGAATGCTGAATGAGCTGATGAATGGTTTAAAGAAACATAATGGTGCTATTGCTTCTGCTGCAGTTTCTGTATTTCTTGAAATGTTATTTTGCCTTATTATTCATTAGGGCTTCATAACAGGCATTTTTTTCAAAAAATAAATCTGACTTTTTTCCCCTTTTAACTGGCAGTGGAGAGAAGCACACCAGTAACACAAGCCACATTAAAATTTGAACAGGGAGCCTTTTTACAGAAATGCCAAAAAGTTCTTAATTTAAAATGCAGAACATAACAAGACCTCAAACCACTGAAAAAAAATACACAGCAATAGGACACTTCTATTGAAGTATCTTCCATAACTTTCTGACTGATGGAAGACATTGCTGAAGTCTCTGGATTTTTTATGAAGACCTCCACCAAGCAAAAACTGAAAACCTTGGTCAATGAGAGTTAGTAAAAGGCGTGCTCCTCTCTCTTCATTATGTCTGCAATTATACTTTTGGAAAATAGCCCAGGGAGTGCTCAATTGGGTGACGAGAACTCGAGTATCTCAGCTTCCTTGACAAAGCTTTCCTTTAAAATTCTGTTCTCAAATTCTGCTTCTAGCACACATGTTACTTAGGAGTGAAATGTAACTAGTTACCCCACAGCAGCTCTTGCTGTTAATAGCTATGGGTATTTTTGAAAGTATCTCTTTCCTGTTTCATGCCTCATGATTTCTTACTTAATTCCTTTCGGTTTAGCAAAACGCACCAATAGCCACGTTTTCTGATATTTACTGATTGATTAGATTAAGGTGAGGATAAATAGAAACTTGCGGAGCACTCTGCAACACTACCTGAAATGAAAGCAAACTAGGTTTTGTTCACTAACGTTATCGAGCTGAACTCTGGAATTTGTGCAAGTTCTTCACGTTTGGAAGATGTTGTGGCTGTGTGAACCAGGATATCAATAACTGTTTTCCTGTGTGGAATTAGCAGTTCTGTATCCAGAGAAGAAAATCGATTGGAAAACCGCTGTCCCAGAGGACGAGAGGGTTGCCATAGCACTCTGGAAAAGGGCCATGAGTACTACCAGGCATCCCTAATAAAGCTGCAGCCTGGGACCGTGGTGGGGTAATCCTTTACCATGATGCAAGTGTTACTGATGGAGATTGAAGTCACCAATGAAATGATAGCAAGAATACTTTACCTTTCTTCTAAACACCCTGCAGATTTCTCTAATCCTGATCTGTAAAGCCCTTGGTTCGTTTTAGATCACAAAGGGTGCTTAATAAATATGGAGTGGCATGGGGTAGCGCTACCAAAATAATACAGTTCTCCAGTCCCCAAGAACAGCTGCTTTATATCACAACAGAAACACAGAAAGCCTGTGATGTTTCTCATAAATTCTCCTTGAAGTTGGCTATGCTGGGTGGTAACGCTATATCTGAGCTCTCAGGCTGCTGTGCAAAGGGGATGTTAGCCCTTCCTTTCACCAGCCCCCCCTCCAACAACATTTATAAGATGAAACTGTAAAAAAACCACATACATCTGAAGCTGTTGCTTTAATACTTAAATCATGCCTTATAGAATATATTCACCTGTGTATCTTTTTTTGATAATGATTCACACTGTTATAGAGACCAATGTGTTAGTCTGGTAATTACAGACAAATGATGTACCAGAGCATTAAATTTAGAGCAGGTCCCTTCAATAGCTTTTGCTGAACAAGTCAAAGAATGATATTGTGAGGATAATGTGTAGCAAACTCAAATTAGCCTTCAAGGGGTTCTATTTATGTACTAACCAGGTAAACATTGCACCTCCTAAGTATGAATTTCCCTACATACGCATCATTTGGAATAATACAAACACTGTAGGGTTTTTTTTCAAAATGCAGCACCAGGAATTTGCAGATAACAAGTAACATTACATTACTATTCTGCACAAACTGCAATTTTTATGCTAAAATTTTATGCATGAAAGCCAAGCAGGAGATTTTGGTTGCATGCATTGGCATTTTTTGGGAAGTGATATAATTAGTTCATTTTTAAAGTCAGTTACAGCTGTGAAAAAGATAAGCTCTTAAGTATTTTCATATGGTTCAAGCTTTGTTCACTGCAGCAGTTTCAATGCCTTAATTTAACATATTAGGAAATACATATAAGTGCTAAATTAGTTTCCTTATCTTTCTTAGATGCCTGCTATGTGAGCTTTTCAGGTGCCTGAGGATGCCTATGAGAGTGAATGAATCATTCAATTCATCTGGGTGAATCAAGATGCTGTTTTGCTTGGTTACTTTTGAAATTTGGAATATCTTGGAATACTTGTAGCTGTTTGATAAATCTAGCTCGCTCGAACCATTAAAAGTTGTGGCCATAAAATTTAAGAGCTATTGTATATAGCTGTAGGGAGGACAGCTGGGACAAGTGCCTTTTATTATACACTTAAATACTATTTTACCCTTTGGATGTGTCCCTCACTCGGGGCACAGAACAGATACAGCTACTGGAGTTGAAAAATCGTAAAGCTGTCAAGTAAATACCTTTTCCCCCCAACCCCCGGCCGCCTTTTCAAGGCTATTCTCAGGAATCAGTAATTCGCCTGCTGAGCCGCTAGCTCCACACAAGTAAAACACCGCCGAAAACGAGGAGACGGCGTTAAGGGGAAGCGCAACCACCGCAGCCAGGAGCGCTGGATGCGCGCCCTTCCCCGGCCCCGTCGGAAGGTGGGGGAGACCGGCGGCAGCGGGAGACCCGCGGGGCGGGCAGGGGG
>JAHREE010000480.1:21054145-21193165 GCA_033628505.1 Tringa tobata
TATTTATTTTCCAGTGGGAAGGGGTGATAAGGAACGGTCGCTTAATTGTCCCCTTCATCACCCAGCAGGTGAGTGGCTCAGTGGCGCTCAGGTGAAGATCAGCTCTCGCTTGTGTGCTACCTAAAGTTTTCTTCCAGGTTTTTTTGCTTTGAAAAATATAGTCTACATAGTATACTTACTTTTTATTATACGACTACACAAAGGAAGGAGTAGATGATGGAGACTGAGAACCACTTATATAAAGTAGTTTGGGTTACTTGGTAGTTACAGAGTGCAGCTAGCCAACATGTGTTTCGGCATGCTCAGCGTGGAGTTGTACCACAAGGAATATTGAGTTAAGGGCTTCTGTGCTCCAGAATTAATGAATTTTAACCGTGGGAAGGTTGATAGGCAGTCAGCCAGGGAGTAGCTCTTTATTTGAGTGTGACAAGATAGAGGAGCAGGTGGGAAAATGACCTGTGATGTGCCCAGGTGTTGCTGTTTTGCTGCATGCACTTCAGGTGAGAGATTTGTGTGCAAGCTGCAGCCTACTGCAGTATATAAAACATTTAAAATTCCCTGGCTGTGCAGGCTCTCGGAGCATATGTTATCTTGAGTGGATCCAAAAGAATGAAAGAAGTGATTGGATCATTTCCCAGAAATGCCAAGGTGAGGCATAATGGGCTCTTAACTCAGGCCAGAAAAGGTTTAACAACATCCAGCACTGGAAATCTGAAGTTGGACATCCTGAAACTAGACAAGAGGTGCAGTTTTTTAAAGTAACAGCGCTCATTAGAAAATAAATAAATACTGAAAAGTTTTTCATCATTAAAAAACTTTAAAACAAGGATTTTTTTTTTTTTTTTTTTTCTAAAGAGAGATCTATTTTTAACAGGACTTAATAGGGGTACACATAGAGGAGGCTGGAACAGGTGATCATAATGAACCCTGATTGCCTCTATTAGGCATATAAATAGGAAAGCTGTGTCATCTCTCAGAGCATACTCTCCATATACTCTTTCCTTCTGTTTGCTTCCCCCAAGTTTCTTGATGTAAAAGGACTTGATAATATTGATGGTTAGCCTTTGGCTATGTGTTTTTCTGTGTATCTCTAATATAAATTATTCCCTAAACGCAATTAGATCCAGGGATCTCTGTGCTTCTTTTTTGCCTCTAAATGGTTAGAGTGAAGCTCTGGAAGTTGAGGATTGCAATGAGAGTTGCTGCTCATAGATCTGAGTAAGGTTTGAGGAATGTGGTTTGTAAGGCTGGAGGTATGGGTGTGATTTGCAGACAATATTAGTGTGTTTAAACATTTGAAATAGTTTAACATGTTAACATTACTCAGTTGTCTTCAGCACTATGTTTAACCTTAGGAAATATTTATCAGCATGCTTTGACTTTCAGAGGTTTCATGGTAGTTGAAATCTTAAGTTCTTTTTGGGAGGGAGAAGTGCTTATTTAACCAAAATTCCCTGTGAATTTTGGGTTGTAGCTGTGTTTTTTAAAGTGGAAAAACAGTAGGTATGAAGGGTCTTCTTAAACAATTCTCAGTATGATGTTGCAGTCATCTAATTGTTTGCCTGACTACAAAACATGTTCTTATTACATAATGTTCTCTCCTCTAAATCTCCTTATCAAGAGAGACAAATTTCATACCTGATGATTAACTGCTGTTTATTAGTAAGACATTTGATCTTGCAGGGTGGGGAGGGAGGAAGGGAATCCATTTGATAGAGCGGTGGCTGAAGACAGCTGCAGTGCAGGATTGCTCTCTGACAGAGCACTTTGTTTCCCAGTTCTTTATTGCTATTGCCTTGCCTACATTTGCTCTGCCTTCTAATCAAACTTCCTTCATACCAGGGATGAGCGCGTTGATGTGTTGTCCCAGAGCCTGGAGACCTAGAAAAGCAGAATAGGTAAGAACGGCTGGAAGGGTAGACCTTGAAGAACCGCGTGGGTTTGAGTCCAGGGGTGGTAGGCAGGAGGTCTGTTTATGGTAGGCAGAGTAAGCTGATATGTTTTCTTTTTGGATCTTTAAAGTATTTTTTCTCATCTGTTTATATAGAAGGGCCACATAAACATATACATACAATGTATACCAATAAACATAACATGAAGCCTTCTGCCTCCTTCCTGTTTCAAACAGCCTGGCTCTGCTTTAAAAAAAAAAAAAAAAAAGAAGTCTTTTTAAGCTTGTATATTAGTCTGTCCCAGGTGTGACCGGGTGGCCCCATTCTGTGTGGCTTGCCATAGGCTGAGGCACAGCCTCAGAGCAGAAACAATTGCTCAG
This sequence comes from Tringa tobata, assembly GCA_033628505.1. Taxonomy (NCBI): domain Eukaryota; kingdom Metazoa; phylum Chordata; class Aves; order Charadriiformes; family Scolopacidae; genus Tringa; species Tringa tobata. The sequence continues at coordinate 21,056,418 of JAHREE010000480.1, forward strand.
GAAATGAATTTGTCTGTTGTTTTTTATCTTGGCTTCAGCCTGCACTGAAATTTCTTCATAATTCAATTACTCTAATCTGTACCTTTTTATTTTCACTGTAACTTTTCCCTGGGTATGCTTTTTGTATTGCTTAGAAACATAAATGGATATCAGAAATGAAACAAAATTCCATCGTGGTTTGTACTAGATTCCGCAAATGAGTATTAACAGGAATCTCCTTATAATGAGTTTTTTTTTGTTTATTTATTTATTTTTAAAAGATTTGCTCTGCTGCTTCACTTCGGTGCATCTCTGGAATATTTAAATTATCTGGAACATCCCTCATTGTTGAGATACAAGTTCTCTTTTCAGTTACTCTGTCTTGGTTCCAGATTAATTTGTCATAGCTTTTTTTTGTTGTTGTTGTGAGAAATTACCTTTCACCATGGCCATTTGATGTGGGGAAGGCTGTTTTTAGGAGTGATTGCATTATGTGTTGGGATAACCTGTGACCTGAATGCAGCTGAAGGCAGTGTCTCTCTGTTGGGACCCTGGTAACTTTTGGATTGGGCTAATACCTTGTACCTGTGCAACCTCACAAACTGTGGAAATAGCAGTGTATCAGCAGAGCGGAGGAAAACTTGTTTGCAGCATGAACGTCTCCAACTTTATATAAAATGTATTAGAGGGATGGGGAAAATAAAGGAATTGTGGACAGCACCCCTGTGTTTCCAGGTGCAGGAGAGCAGAGATTGAAGGAAATAATTTTTTACATGTTTGGTACGGAACTTGCAGGGTATTATCTGAATACCGTGGGAGCAAATGTCCATGACCATGGGTGAATACCGTGGGAGCAAATGTCCATGACCATGGGAACATTGTTTCCAAGGATTCTGCTATTAAACAGATTTCTGAGAGAAAGAACTGTAGAAAGCAAGCCATTTGTTATTTGGAGATGATATTTTTCATTTGCAGTCGCTACAGGGCATAGTTGATGGCTTTTTGAGCAATTGTGTATTAGTTGATTCTGAGCTTGTCTCCTTCCTTATAGGGGCATTGCAGAACTGTAGAAAAGGTCAGACGTAGGAAGAGATGTACTTAATATCGCTTCTAAAACCTCATTCCTTTTCCTGAATCTTTGTGCAAAAGCCCTAGTGGCTGAGGGGCTGGGGAAGAGAAAAATGGAGGAAATAAGGAACTGAATTTCCAATCTCACAATATTATTAAACCTACTTAAGATAATACATAGGTTAATGATGCTGAGGGTGCCAGGTCCTTATACAAGTGTGTGACTTCAGAAGGCTAAGAGAAGTATAAGTCATACATTCATTTAAATAAAGATCTGGTGTAGGAATTACCATCCATTCACTGTAGGCATCAGTGCAGCAATAGTACTGACTGCATTATGGAGTGAGTTAACATGGTCAGACAAGAACATGAGATCTTATGCAAAGTAATCCAGAAGACTGGAATATGATGAAAGTGAGTATTCTTGAAACCCATACGTTTGAAACACATTTGGGTTTTACATTGGAGATTCATAGTAAAAAATTGCAATAGGGTTGCCTGCAGTGATATGTTGCGTTGCAGAAGGCACCTTTTCTTACAGCTTTTTCTCCACTAGCTGTTGTTTCGGAAACATTTTTTTTTCCCCCAGTGTCCTGGTCTGGGGTGAAGCAGAGCCAGCTTCTGGTTCAGGCAGAGGGGCTCTTGCTTATACTGGTTTCTGTGGCAGCCAGGGGCAGCTAACTTGGTTGTTTACCCTGGGGAGGTGTTACATCTGTGGGGAGGAGCGGGCAGACCCAAACTGACCAGTAGGGTGTTCCGTCCCACCTGCCTGCTCAGTATAAAAGCTGAGGGATCAAAGAGGTCAGGTTGGCTCTTCTTCAGTGGCTCTCTTTCTTCAGTGACTGATGTCTGAGGAAGACCCTGTCAGCCTTTGATCCTGCTCTGTGGGTTCCTGAATCAAGGTGCTCGATCCAGTTCCCATCCGTCACTGAGTCCAGTCTGGAACCTTCCCAGTGCCTGTGGGTGATGTTCCCCTGAGAGCTTGATACGGTTTTGTGTATATTTATAGGTATTGTATCTATTTAATTATTTCCTTTTTATTGTTAATATTTCATTAAAGTAGTTTAGTTTTTTTTCTGAACTCATGAATCTCTTTATCTCTCTTTGTCCTCTCCTTGGAGTGAAATGTGGGGAAGAGCATCTGTCATCTTGTCATTGGGCAACCTGGCCCAAACCATGACACACAGACAGCTTCTTTGACTTTTGTTGTGTTCTGGAGTTAAAGTGCAAGTATATATTCTCTCCAGGAGTATTCCTATCTCCTTGGTCTATAGATATATTTTAACTAGACTAAGATAATATATTAGTGAAAATGCCTATTAACTGTTGGCATTCATGTCTAGATTAGAGACCTCTCCATTGTTATTACCAGTGTTATGTTTTAGAGGGGGGGGAGAAATAATGAAGCCGGAATTAAGTCTTTTATGAGACCGTTGTTTTAACCCTGTTTAGTTTTGAAACCCTTGCTATCAGAACAATACGGACAAGTAGGATGCCGTTAGGAGAAGAAAAATCTTCAATGCACTGGAGAATAATGATTTATTAGGTAAGACAGAAAACTAATAAGGGAGAAGGCTATACCTCCTCAGTATTTTCTGTTTCTGCTGTGAAATGCTTATGGCAGCAAAGAAAGGTGGAGAAGTATGAGTAACCTGTGCAAACACAAGTGTCATCTGGCTGGTGCTGGAGTGAGTAAGGAGTGCCCTGGAAGCCTAGGGTGTGAGGAATTCTGCGTGCCATGGTGCTACTGGTATATTTGTAAACCCTGTGCTGTCATGAATATATGTTTGTCTGGCTTTGGCTCTTCTAAGTGCAAAACTTGAATGGAGACCAATTAGGTGAATGTAACTGTGCATTCTCCCAGTATTTGGGCTGTCAGAATTTCACACTAGAAATAATATTCCCGTAGTTTTCCTGTTTTTCCTGAATGCCTTAGGCAGGGGTTTGTTTTGGTTATGACTGTGAGAATCTTAAAGGGAATTGTTTAAACAGTATCATCCATGACACAGTACAAGTACCCCATGATCAAACCTTTTCTTAAGACTTCTTTTTTTCTTATGAGACAGTTTCTGATTTGGCAAGAATTTGCAGTTTGCCCTGAAATCACTTTGAGTCATTACCTTGCCAATGACATTTCATTTTTGCTGTGCAAGGGAGCAGAAACATGTCAAAATGATTTGTGGGACAAGAGCTTTGAAAGTGCATGTTCTCAATTAAGTGTTTAAATAATTAATGTAATGTATATTGTTTATATCTGAATTGAAATTATAAGATCACTTCTGATTAACTTTGTGCAAACATTTTAATGTTAATTTGCCATACTATGAATATGAAAGGACTCTCTTTGGAAGTAAAAAAACAAGCTTTCAGCTTTAGGCTTGATGGAAGACATGAGCCATTGATACCTGCAAAAACCTTGTCACTAGTTTAGTGAGGATAATGCTGACAATTGCTACAGTTGTTTCTAATGTTGTAATTTTTCAGAGTCAAGTTGAGTTTTGAGGAAAACAAGAGAAAAGAAATATTCTAAAAGGTTTGTGTTCATTGTCCACATCCTTCAGCGTCCAGTGGGATTGTAGATGGTTTTAATTGCCCATCTACAGTGGTCTGGAAAATGGCTGGACAGGATCCTGCTTCTCCTTTGAGTGGTGCTTTATGGCAGTGTATCTCCTGTGTGAGGAAAGGAAATTCAGTTACAATCTACCTCCCTGCATCAATCAGGGATGCACAACATCAAGTTGTAAAACTTGTAAATCAGTCACAATATACTGTTTTTCAGTTCATAACTTTTCCTAACAGAGTTAAGCCTTGTGGATATTTAGAAATATTCTACATATTTGATGCTTTTACAATTAAGATTAAGACTTCCAGTTCAAAGACAGTGGTGTAGAATTGTTTTGCAGTTTGCTGCCTTCTGAAGGTTGCTCTTTGTTCCCTAGACTCAAGATTGAAGGATTTGCTCCTGTGTAAAAGCAAAAGGAGAGCTTGGGTTTTCTTTTCTCTTGCTTTAAAAGTCTTTGCCTTCTACTGCTTTACCGAAGTGGCCAAGCTGAACGTCCTCCTTCTGAACAAGCACAGTTTTTCTCCTGGCCCGTTCCTATGCCTCTTCCCATCATGAGGGATTTGGCTTTCATTCACGGAACCTTTGCACTCATTCACATGGTGCCTTCTGATGAGGTGGAGCTAAACCAGTGCTGTTACTAGAGATAGATTAGTTTCATTAACTTAATTTTAAGCATACTGCAGATCAATTCAGAGACTTGCTATGTCTGCAGCGTGCCACCTTAAAATGCATAGCAGTGTTACAAATGATGTTGTATTAGCCTGACCTTTCTCACTTTAATTGAAAAAGTAATGTTAGAAAAAATAACTTTCTTAACCCTACATCTGGGTAGCATCATTTTTAATTTGTTACTGAAAACATAGCCATCAGACGACATAGCATGGATTACAAGTTTCTTCATGGGGTGTGTGTTAATTTGTATTGCTAGCACACAAACAGCTCAAATTTGAAAACACCATGAATTAATAAAAGAGAGAGCTTTAATTGCACAAGCTCTTTATAGTATTTATAGTAAGTACTGTGTGTAGTGCAAGTTTTTTGATTGCCCTATGCTAGAAAGCTAGAATTGATCAGAGTCTTATTTGATACTCTTGTCTTTTGACTTGATACAATTCTTCTCATTTGCTTGGAGGTAGACTGCACCTGATGTATAAACTTGCACTTTTTTGAAGCTGCCTTTATTTTTGACATTTTCAACAATGCCCCTTTTGAGCTTCTGGTTCATGTTAATCGTGAGGGAATGCACTGTCCCTCCTCTCCTCTCATTGCATCAGGTGAAGATGCGGTGATGGTGGGCAGAGAACATGCTGGGGTCTGTTGCATACCCCCAGGTGGCTGAATCATGTCACTTTGACTTCAGAAGGAGGAGAGCGTGAGCATGAAATGGCTCAAGACTATAAAAGACGCTCAGAAATTCAACATTAGAGGTTAACTGTAGTCTGTATTGTATGAAAGCTGTATCTTTATTCAAGAAGAATGAATATATATACATGTTCATATACATACAAAATTCTTTCAAGCTAATTCACAACTAGATTTTTTTGTTAGTTAACTATGTAAATGTCTCCAGACAGTTGTGCTTGAGGACAGGAATGAAGTAATGCTCAGTTATTAGTGCATAAATTATGTGTGAGAAGGCTAAAAGCTTTCTTTCCATTACTGGAAATATTCTTGAGCCTTGCTGTCGGTGTAAGGTCCCCCATTGTTACCTTTCCAATTTTTTTTTTGTTGTTTTGGGGAGGAAAATCACAAGACCTGTAAATAATAAAGGATAAAATACATAGTAAGATATTCTTCATTCAGTATTGTAAGCAGATATTTGAACAACATTTTGGGAAGGAAAGCATTAAAAATACATATATGAAGTCTTAAGTGTGTTATGTTTGTGTTCCTGGGGATAAATAATTGTGCCATCCTTTTATGGGATCATAAGGTGTTTACTGTAATACTAAAATGCATACCAAAATAGCAAAAGACTAGCAGCAGAAGGATTATGCAATATCATGTCTCGAGGGGAGGAGGGAATAAGCAGGAGGCCAGTGGCAGTTAACAGTCCGTGTTTTGTTTTTTAGAAAGAGTTTCGTTTTGCCTCCCAGTGGGTTTTCCTGTTTAGTTTCTATGGACCTGGTCTACCCAAGCAGCTTGTCATTTGTTTTAAAAGCAACATAGCATAGACAGAAACTTGCTCTTTTGAAAGAATTTCTTAAAGTATCAGTGGAAAATACCTCTAATATTAAAGTGTACTCCCTGTGGTATGACATTCATTGTTTACCGATGAATATGGGTAGTGCAAAATGAAAATTGGCCAAATGCATGGCTCCCTAAAAGTAAGGAGAATCTTTCAATTGATCAATTGGCATTCAAGCAAGTGTTTCTGCATTAGCCACGTGCCAATTACTTTTGTGTTATAAAACTTCCTTAAATTAAGAGAACATGACCATATTCTTTGCATTGACTATTAATACATTACAACTTTTCTGTTATTATTTAAGGAATCCCACCTGACTTAATACTGCTGCTCCTCCGGTTAATACCTTCTGGAGTTTGGGGATGTTGATTCATAAATACACAGCACAGTACAGCATAATTTTGGCTCTCTGTGGGTTTTGTTGCACTGCAATAGTGTGATCTTCACTACTAGAGGCTGACTTCTACTATGTTTTGAAACCCTATCATATAAAGAAACATAAGTGGAAGATCAGCGTGAGACAATATATAGGAGCAGTTTAGCAGTGATGATTATGACAGTGTTGTAACGTCCAGATGTCCAGGATTCTCTAGAAAGAAATAGAAATTTTACCAATTATGCTTTTTGGTGGACTTGAGCTGGAAAGGTGTCCAGTGATTCTAGCAGAGGAAGAGTATGCTTCAATGTGCTCAGGGACTGTGCTGGTTTATTGCAGCCCTCTGGCTGCCTGAGACTTTATTTTTTTTTTTTTCCTCTCAAACCATCGTAACAAAACATTGTATTGAAGGATTGAGTTAGAGGGAAACTAAGAAAGGAGCTGAACCATAATGAACACAACAGAAAATATGACAATTATTTTTCTTTTAAAAAAGCTGTATCATTTTGTGTTACCGCAGGATCCCCATATTTAAAGCAATTTAAATTCGGCTCTTTTTTTCTCATGAAAAATTCTGTATGGCACAATGGATGGGGGAGTCCTTTTAGTGTTCTTCCAGACACAAATGTAGATGGTTAATTCCTTCACACATATGGACACTCCCTCGTATATGCATACCCCTGCACATCTGGAAATCTGGAAGCTGATAGTTCTCGATCTTCTATGAAAACTCAAATAATGTGAAATTGAGATATGTGCATGTTCATGGGGGCAGATTTTAATCACAAGTTTGAAAATAAAAATAGGCTTTCCAAGGTTTGTGGTAGTTCTGGATTGAAATAAAATCTATACTGAAAGGATTTGAGTAGGTTTTATTCTAGAGTGATTTTGAACAGAAAGATTGTTGCAGTCACGATGGCTGAAACACAAAGGAAATAATTGCCTTAAGCTCTAGCAAAACAAGATAATTTTTTACAGCTCTAATTGTTTCACCTTTAGAGTCCCTTTTCCAACCCCCAATGCAGTAGTTCTTCACTCTTTTATTCCAGTAGGGCACTAAGGACAGAGTGACTACCAAAATAGTGTTACACCTTCCCCATGCTAAAAGACTGCAGGTACATATGTGTCTAGAGACCTCACAGGGCAAGGGGAGAAGCTGTGACACACCCCACACCCCCCCAAAAAAAAGGTTGCCCACTTGCTGAAGGAAAGCAGTCAGCCAAGCTGAAAACAGTATAAGAGTATTTATGGTTTACAACCATTAACCTTGATATTTTGCAATGAGGTTTTATGACCTGTGCTAGTGCAGTTTTATATGTTCTTGGCAAATACTGAATAATACCTTCATTTTCCTCCCCACAATTCTCCACATAACTCCATAACTAAATGGAACCAGTGCTCCTATGCCTCCTCATTTGGACTATTGCAATTAATAGACCTGATTGAAGTCTAAAAATCAAAGCAAGCTTTCTAAATTTTGTGAAACCTCCTGAATGGAGTTGTTTCTATATTGATAGCCTAGGGCATTAGTCTTAGCTTTCAGTGCCTTGCTCTCTCAATTTACCCATTTAATTAACTTTTAAACCATTTATAGTATTGACTTAGACAAGAAAGTCATCAAATGTATTATTTGTTTTGGTGTGTAGTGTTCCTTTTTGCTAAGCAAATAGTTTCAGCTCTTCCAGAAGCTTGAATTTCATTGCTTAAGGGATGACACAGATGTTCATAGGAAAGTCTTGAAAGGCCCTCCCTTCTGGTAAGGGTGAGAGCGGATGGAATCAGTTGATTTGGATCTATTGCAAGTGCCATAACCAGCAATTATTATAGATCATGTTGCCCAGTATGTATAAACATATACGTACGTGTATTGGGTGTTTTTCATTTTATATTTTTTTGTGGTTTGTTTGTGTTTTTCTTCCTATCCCTCCCAAATCAGCCCAAATTTGACTCTTGGGAAATTTCTGTCTTCATCTATTCGGTGGCTCTAGCAAGGCTTTTTGAAACCTGTACGATCTATGCCTTCTTTCTTCTACAAGTTTAAAATGTGGGTTTAACCAGATAAATTTTAACAACGTCTGCAAAAAGATATTGCCTCTAGAAAATGTTCCCTGTCCTGTTTGTTAAGTTTGAAGTCCCTGTCCTACAACTTGTATGTGAATTTTTGAAAATGGAAATTGTTACACTTACGACAAAGTAAGAGCAATGCGGTGGGTTTTTTTTCTTGCATTTTTCAGCAGTTTTTCAGCTAAACTATATCCCAAAACATCAGTGTGAATTTAATGGAAAACTTAATCTCTGATAGGTAACTTGGCAAAGTTGTTAGGAAAATCACCTTTAATAATAGGAAAAAATATTGCTTAGCTCTTAATGGAGAGGCTTCCCAGACTACCTAATGTTATATGCAAACCAAGAAAGAGGGGACCCTAATTGCCACGGAAAATAAATTGAGTACATTAGCAATTTGACATAATGTATGCATTTTAGTGAAATTTCTGGTATACTCGTAATATCAGTGAACCTCATGATCCTTGATGTATTTTTCCTTGAGTTATCCTCTTGAGGCAAGAAAAGAAGGGGTTGTCCCTGTGTAGGCTGGGAGCTGAAGGAGAGAGAAGCTAAAGAGGTTTGCTGTGGTTTACGTGCTTCTTCTTAGTAGCAGTCTGCTGTTCCTCTCGGAGGATTATCGCTCTTAATATTTTCAGATGATGGTAGAGATTCTCATGAGGAGTGGCGGACTGATGATTTACATGACAGTGTATCACAGAACAAAAGCGTTTAAGAAACTTCCCAAGAATTTGGGGATTTTTTTTTTTAATAATTTGCATGGAAATTACTTGTATAGATGGAACTTTTATTTTAGAAGTTTCTATAATAAATTACTGAGGAGACACAATCTGATTGAAGAGTTAGAGAGCGCCAAATAATGTTAAAACTGTCTTATCTTTAAATGCCTTTAAACAGATTCTAATAAGCTTTGCCTGCTACTACAGGAGGAGAGAATATTTGAAAACAGGATGAAAATTTCAGAAAGCTCAATACACGCAAGGTGTCAGAACAGGTAAATTGATGGATGGATTTTGAGAATAGCTTAATGTAAAATTACATACGTACACACACATAAGATGAGTATTATGTATTCCCCAGTGTTCTGGTAAACTTCGGAGTCTCAGTCCTACTTATCCCATTATGAAACAGCATGAAAAATGACTAATCTGAGTAATCTGTGTCTAGCAACGAAGTGGTCACTTAATCCTGATTTCTCATCTACTTCTCCAGACTGGAGGGTATGTTCCAGTGTCTAAAAGCATTCAAATACTTCTGCTCCCTTTGTCTCTACAATAGGTCATGAGTAATCTTCTTCTCAGGTAGCTTGTAACAGCAATAAGGCCTGCACTCAATACATCTAGGATCAGTGGATTCATTTATTAAGCCAATTTTAGTCCACACCTAGAGAACTAGAGATTTAACTGTGCCTCTGCTTTTGCCTTTATGGGTAGGACTACCCTGTTTCCAAACATTTGGACTGTGTATCAACGATTAAGCTTATTTATTTATTTATTTATATTTAAACACAATATTTTTCAGTGTCCTGGCTTACTCCCTTCACAAACAATGAGGAGAACATCCCACGGGTGAGATCATCTCCCATCCAGATCCTCAGTGATTAGCCAGAGACAGCCTCTCCTTGATCTGCCTACAGTTCAGGGGAGATGACAGCCTGGCCCAGTGAAACAAGTCAAATTTTGCACACATGTAGGCAAGGCATCCTTGGCCCAGGACATCTCCAAACCTCTGCTTTTTCTTCTGATGTGGAGGCTTGTGTCTGTTGTTGTGTCACAGGAACACATAGCTCTGCCTTGAGCTGTGGGATGGATGCTTCCTGTTCATGTCAGGTCCTTTGGAAGGACTGGATCTGCACAAGGAAACTACACCTGGGGATTGGGCTTCCTAGTGGGTTGTGGCCAGGAGAGATGCTATGTTGTGCTGCAGCACAATAGATTTTATCCTCTCCTATTATCTCATCTGCTGGATGTGTGATGAGCTTACCAGTTCATGCAAGTTCACAAACTTGGGGAAAGCACTTGCATTGCTGTGAAGGAGACATAACAGTAAGAGATCCTAAGGTGGGAGTTGAGTGGATCTTACAGATGAGGCTTGACAGGTTTGCATCTCTGATGGTAAAATACCCCTCAAAAAAGGTTGCTGCTGTTGAGAAATGAGGTCATTGCTATAAAGAAGTAACTTAATTCCTTTTTGTGGGACTTCATATTGCATTTGCATTCAAGCTGTATGCAGAAAATGTGATTTTTCAAGTGATACTGGAAGAACGGTGAGTGAATAAGCCTTGGATATGAGGCTTAACTGTGGTTTGGATTTCCGTGAGCATAGTGGAGTGCATCTTCAAATAACTTTTTGTACTTATGCATGTGCAACTAAAAAATTATTTTCCTAAGGTGCCCATAGCCCACTGCAGTGGTGGGACATTCGAATTCTATTGCACCATAAAAAAAGTAAAAATACATCACCACTGCTGTGTGTGCACACCAGACCTGCAAGTTTTTTTGTTTATTTTTGGAGCTGGTTGAACGTCGGATCTTCATGCACTTGGTCTTTTTGTGTACTGCTAGCAGCATGGAATTGCACAGTAGAGAGACCATCCACTCATTTTCCACAGACTAGTGATCATTACTGTAGTATGATTAAACTTGAAGTTATCTGTTTATGAGTTTACAACATCTACTGGGTAACATAGCCAAAATATATCAAAGTTAGTTTATCATGTCTTGGTCATAAAATTCAATGATCTAAAGATTGGTCCTTTTCATAGGAAAGTACATTTCAGCCTGCACCCCTTTTCTTCCCGCTACGCGCCAAAGAAAATGCCCAAGCTCTAATTTAAGTCAAGGAGAGCTTAAACTTTTGTTGTTGTTGTTGTTGTTGTTGAATGGAATGGTGTTCTCTGCTTGAACACCACATGTTTCCTTATGGCAGGAAACCTCACTGAGGATGTTATATGCAAACAGCTCTGCATCCTGTGGTCTCTCTGCGAATGTTTGAATTCATACTGTGTTTGACCTATGGGCTGGCACGACTGCACTGCAGAGCTGAGTGATCAAACGGGCTGCTAAACAATACCGAATTCAATTAGAAAGTTCTGCCATCTGCCATTCTGCATTGTTTTGAAATGTGCCGTTTTTAAGAGACTATGGAATGTGCTTCCATTCTGCTGTTAGGTATTGCTGCAGGTACTTTATTTATAGATTTAAGAGGTGAAGGAGTGGAAGGAGGAAGGCCGTGAATCTCAGTATATTTGCTAAAAAGTAACAGAGTTTCTCCGACTCGTCATTTAAAAGGGGAAGGAACTGCCTGTTCTAAGGGTGATCTTGTCTGCTATGTCAGTTAAATCTTGCAGTTTTCTTAGTGATGGATTAAAGTAGTAAAGCCAGTGTTGTCTTCAGGTATTATTCTTAACGCGTATTTAACACTGAATTACCTCTACAGGCAGGGAGATAAAAGGATCAGGCGAACCTCTGTTGTTGTTGGGGCTGGTCTGTAGCTTTTTGGGTAAAGTTTGAAGCAGTTGAGAAGTAAAAGGTTCAATAATCTGTTACTAAGTACAATGCCCTCAGAGCAGAGGAGAATTTTTTTATCCTTTTGATATGCTTTTAATAGCCTGAGGTGTGTTCTTTGCGAGGCTATGCTTTTCATTCAGTAGATCATGTGTGGCAAAGACAAAGTTATGTTACTTATGTTGTTAGCTTCTGGTTATATTTTCTGCTTTCAAACAGCAGTTTGAAACTGTAGCGTGTGGTGTTATCTGAATTTTACTGCTTTGTCTTGTGCATTATACAGCCCTAATAACATTCTTTCTAACATTACTTAGATATTTTTGTTTGTTTGTTTTGTTTTAGCATCTTTTTTTAAAGCTTCTATAAAAAAAGCTTATAGAAATATGTATTCCTTTGTGTCTTCCAAGAAGATGTCATCTCACAGCTGGAAAGGCTATTTAGCTTCTGGGACTGACTTTCTTAGTGTCTCTTATTATCCTTTTGTTGGAAATGATTACTTTTACAATAGTCCTGCTGCTTTTAAACAAATGTTGCAGAAAACAGTTTCAGATTTCTGGTTGATTTTATACGTTCTGTTGAATTTGAATATAGAAATGTAATCAAATTTCTTATAACTGGTTTTCCAGTTTATCGGTTTGCCTGTGTCACTATCACTTTGTATTAAATAAAACCATTGCTCTACAGTTCTGCAATGGGGTCTGTGTGTGCATATATGGATATAAAAATATGTAATGGATAAATGTGTGTGGGGGGTGTCCCATAAAAAAGATGTTTTGTGACTTTTTGGGGAGCATAGGGAACTCTTTGCAAGGGAAGAAAAGAAGGAGTGAAAGGTTCTTGTTCTCTATAACAAGATGAAGTATTTTATAGTTCAGGCCCTGACGGTCAAAGGTGCCGGGAGAGGGTTATCAAACACTGGAACAGGCTGCCCAGGGAAGCAGTGGAATCGCCATCTCTGGAGGCATTTAAAAGACGGATAGAATGGATAGACGTGGTGCTTAGGGATATGGTTTACTGGTTTTGGCAGTGTTAGGTTGATGGTTGGATTCAATGATCTTAAAGGTCCCTTCCAGCCTAGTCAGTTCTATGGGTCTGTAAGTATTTTTAAAGTCACGTGAGATTATGGGTGTTCAGTATACTTGAAAAAATCAGGCTGTCACTGCAGTGTCCAGCCATTGAGATCCATTAAATTACCACAATGTTTCCCTTCCTGTCCTGTTAGTTAACTTAAAGGATTTTGCTTTTCTATCTAAAACTTGTGATAATACATCAAAAATACCATATAGATCCGTGTTTGTAAGGTACTTGGATACAAGTGTTACAAGTACGATAGACAAAGTCAAGTCTTCTATTAATTCTGTATTCACGAGTGAGAAAATGTGCCACAAAGGAGGCATAGGCTATATGCTGAATGGTGAAACTTGGAAGAAGTTTTGGGCAGCTGCCTTGTCATTATCTTTACATGTCTTGAATGGAACAGGAGTCCAGTGGAAAAAAGTGTTTGTGATTTTGTATTTTTTAAACTTTCTCATTGCCACGCAAGCAGAATAAAAATTGACACTTTTTAAGGTGTTGAACAGTTAAAAGTCTGATGTGGTACTGAAGGCTATGCCTAAGACTTCATGGCTTACGGGTTTTTGTTTTGCTGCTTGAAGAACTCCGGGAATAACATTCACAATATAGTAACCGAGATTGCCTAGAGGTTTTGTGCATGCACACAAGCTTAATTGCTGAGGGTTGGAATAGCACTGATATTCACAAGTGGTGTTATAGAATATTAACTCGGGATGATCAGAAAGTGTTTTTGTCAAGACCTCTTTTTTGTTTGTATTTATTTACTCTGTTTTCTGGAAACATTACTGTAGGGGCTTTAAAGAATAGAGGAAAAGATGTGTGTTTGAGCATGCTGATTTGCAATAATGATACAGGAAAGAAAGATGTAAATAGAGTCAAAACCAAGCACTTTTTAAAAATTAAGGATGCTTGTTCTTCTCTTGTAAAATAACTTCCAATCCTGACGGGTTCTTCCTCTGCAGTTTCTGAGAAGACCCAAACAGTTTTAATCGGTACCCGATAGTCTACATGTGGAAACGTGGGCTGTTATTTGCTGGTGAGTGCTGTTTCAGTACTGATAGAATGGGTATTAAAACACTTGATCTAATATTGGAGTAAGTCACAGAAAAAAATATGTCCTTTTCTCTTCCTCAACCATCTGGGCTTATCATGTAGGGAAGGGTTTTTTTTTCCACCAATTTTCTTGGAAGATAAGCTAGTCTGCCCCAGACAAGGTGCATGCATGAATCATTTTGAGGCTGCCTGCAAGGCTGAAGAGCATGACCTGTGTGCAACAAGCAGCTGATATACTAATAAATATAGGGAAAATAACAAAACCTGCTCCAGGTCTCTGTGTGAGTCAGTGATCGAATAGATAGATCTCATTAACCTTTCAGTAGTCCCAAGCTAAAAGTGCCCTTATCACTCCTATATACTCCCTGAGGGCATCCATGAAACTCTAGTTGTTGTACGTGATGCATAAGGAGAAATGCTGAGGTGCGGAGTGTGGGTATCCAGCTTTTGATCACTGGAAAAAATGTAATTCTATTCAAGCTGATAAATTATTAATGAGGATCCCATAAATGTATCCTTAGCTTCTGGAACCTGTATTGGTAAATGAGAAACTTGGCTTTACAGGTCAGCTTGGGATGGGCTTATCGCTGTAGGTTAGCAAGATGCAGTAGGCAAGAGATATTATTGTAAGCATCTCCTGATGATGTCCCCAGAATCTTGGAGAGCATGTGCTCTCCAGGTGAGGACGTGGAGCCACCATCCCTTCCATGCTGGCGAACTTTGGCTGCATACTCTGTGTACACAGGACCATCTCAGAGACAACTTGTCCTTCTCTGAAAGATCTTTCACACGTTTCTTACTGGAAGCGTGCCTCAGTGATGCTCTTTCCATCTTAAACCCAGACCAGTGACTAGTTTGACCCTCACATAATGATACGTTTTGGTACTGTTTCAAGTGGCATAAGCTGTCTGTATTGCAAAAGCAATCAAAAGGCCAAAACACTTGCTGTGCAGATTGCTGGAGTAAATCTTGGCCAAAAGGAGGCAGAAAGCTGCTATAGAAAGGTCAGGTTATGATTAATATCCCGTGAGCGCATCTCTGCACAGTCATTCTCCTGAATAATTTCTCTTTTGTTATTTCACCTAAAAGCTAGTATACCAGTCATCCAGTGCCTGTGTCTACCACTTGTTCTGAAAGCTTGGAAGGACATGTAGAAGCTGTAGGACAGGTAGCAACTCTGGAAGGTCACCTACACGTTACTGAACTCTTTTGCTAGTAGTGATACTGGAATTACACACCTAGCTGGAAAGAGGGAGAGAGGTTTAAAGTCTGGTAACAAATGGAACGTGAAGAGAAATTATTAAGGGTTTGTCTATGTAAGAGTAGGAGCTGCTTCTTGAGGGCGTCTGTGTCTTCCTGCTGTTTGTTCAGCACCCACTAGTATTTTAGCATGGAATTACCTTGACAGGTCATAGCCAGAAGGATAGATGAGAAAAACTGTGATCCTTTTCTTATAGTTAGCATGAAGTATCATTGGATAGTGTACATTAGATAGCCTTTATGTTTGAAAAATTCAGATTGCTAACAAAGACTCGTTGAGACCTCAGGTCTCACACGGTATTTCTGCGATGGTTATCTATATCTTCTCTCGTGTCCTGTAAAGTCATCTTTAGTAGTTACATCTGCTTTCTTCTAGTTTGGAGCATTTCCCATACAGTGATCTGTTCTGTAGCTTTGAACTTCACTCCTCCAGCCCTGTGCCTGGCTGCTGCTTGCTAGCCACTGTTGAAGACTGTGCTGATAAATCTCTGCTGTTGCTTTTTGTGCCAACTAGCCTGAAGCCAGACAGTCTGTTCAGCAGTGGGAACTTCAGCTGCATGCCCTTTTCTCAGAAGAGATACAGCTGAGGAACCGGATGGGTTGTGCTGGGACGACAAAGCATTTTAAAATGGCAAAGAAAGCCATCCCTGATGTTCCCTTTGTTTTGATGAACAGTATTTTTGGAGAAATCTGTCATATTTTTTTTCCATACAATGTATGGAAAAGGATGCTGATCCTGTGTATGCTGCTGCCAGGCAGTCTATACAGGCTTTTGCTAAAGTTGCTCATTGGATTCTTTGGGATGCTAGAAGATCAGATGGCAGCGTGTAGTTTTTCTCACCAATGTAAGCTCTGATCCTTAGTCATAGATGATACATGTGGATTTATGTTGTAACATTTATGTTACAAATCATCCCTTGGGAAGCAAAGGAAAACCTCCACATACTCTGCCACTCTCCCTGCCCTGCTGAAAGTGATCCTCAGAATCTGATAGCTGATGCACAACCCGGTCTTCAGACTGACAACACTGTAACCTGTGAAAGTGAGATTACAATTTCTGAGTTTTTGTGGGGTTATTTCCTGCCAGCCACAAAAATTTTGGAAACTGATATGCTTACAAATGTTGACTTCCCAGCCATGCTCATTTGAAGTAGACACACTGGGACAACATACTGATGCATTTCATGGCAAGAGTTAAGCAACCTGCTAGCTTTATTTGCTGTTTGTAGAGAAAAACATTGCAGCGTTGTATTTAATGAAAAACAAAGCAAGACAACACTCCAAGCTCATTTCACTTTCTGACTAAGCTGTTTATATCCTCTGGTAGGTTTCTGGACAAGTGTCCTTGTAAACAGCTCATTTTATGCTGCAAATGAGAAGCAGGATGCATTAGCTCACGTGTCCTGTATGCCCGTGTTTGAGGTAGTCATGCTGCATCCCCTTCACAGCCAGTGGAGAGAAATGGATGCTACTAGACAAGGATTCATCTAACCTTTTTAGAATTTTCTCATGAAGATAAGGTGAGTCATGCCCTAGAAATGCCTATTTCTCTCTCTTGCTTATTGAGTGAGGTTGGGATGACTAGGTCAGAATAAAGAAGAGACATCATAGAATAGGATTTCACTGAATTTCACTGAATTTTTTAGGGTTGGAAGGGACCATAGAGCGAATGATAGGTTGGTTTGAGTTGGAAGGGAACCTTTAAAGATTATCTAGTCCAATGCCCACCCCCCCATGCTGGGCCCATGAATGTCCTAAAGATTTTTCACACCTTTATAGATTTACAATGTATAATTATATACCTTTGGTGTGCATGAAAAAAACAAAACTTATTTCTTTTCATTAAAACCTGAATCCAGATGCTTTGCTAAATCAAATAGAAAGTTATTAACATACATAGTGGATAATGAATGTTACTATACCATACTGTTGTTGCAGAAAGGCAATCAAGCTCTTAGCATCTAACATGCTGAAATAATGGAGGACTGGATTTCTCACCTCCTACACACACACGCCAGGTGTACGTTTCCTCATTAAAAGCACTCACATGCCAGCTCTGGGGTTCCCTTCTCCCGAACTCAGAGGGGGTCTCACTGGCTTGGTGGACGCTTTTCTAAATGGTTCTTCTTCTAAATGTTATTTCCCTCTTCTCTGGCTCTGCAGCCTGGCTGCAGTTCCTCAGTAATCTTCCTGCAGCCCTCTTGCAGAGATAACTTCATTTTTCTTCATTTCATGAAGAAAGCAAAGTCAATGACGGAATTTTATTAAGTGGACTAAACCTCAGATTGATGGTCATGAGTTTTTCTGCAAGATGAAATGTTTGATAAAGTCAAGGCACCTTCTTTGGAGTACTCTTAATTCAGAAAATCAGTGAAAACATTTGAACTTGAAGACATATGAATAAGTTTCTATTGAAATTTTTGAAGTATCCTCATCCATTTCTGTGGATTTTGATGTGGGGAAAGGGTACTATAAATTTTTGAAAAATTTCCTTCCAGTTCTCTTAGTTAAATGTCATAAATTGGTTAACTTTATAATTTATCCAGCTATCAAAAAAGTATGTAAGGTGCATATTAGAACTTGGTTTACAATGATGTATAAAACCATTCTATTCTAGACCTCAGTTCACTGCTTTTCTTTCCATTTCATCACCAAAGTATACAGACACAGGGAAGAATTTAAATGTATAAAGGTGGAGTTCAGCGCTGAATGAATACTGCCTTCATACATGCTGTGACTAAGCAATAGGACTGAGATGACTCAAGCCCTAAATCACATTTTCATGGATGATTTAACATTGCACAGATGTTTTTTTTTTCTTAACAATAGCAAAAATATATTTCCTTCCTTCATTCTTTGGTTCAGATCTGTTTGGTTTGTTTAATTTTGCAAGCTGACGCATTGAATTTTATTTCCATTCTTACCCTGGGAGGTATCCTCTTTTCTGGTTAAATGCTCAGCCAGGAAAGTGAACCATATTTACTCAATGATGAGCAAAACAAAAGAAAAAGGTTGCCACCCTGTCGTGTCATTCTTCCCATGCCTTGCCTCCTGCTTGTAAGTATATTTGCTAAAGCAGTGTAATACAGAGAAGATTATTAGATATTTGTTTATCCCAAGGCGTTACCTAAGGGGTTAAATTCTCTCATTTCATTGTTTTGTAGGATCTCTGGGGAGCGTGGGCTTGTGTTCACAAGCGAATGCCGTCTGGTGTACTCTCTACCTCGGGTCTGTTCTGCACTTGCTCTCCTGCCTGTGTACATGCTGCCTTTCTTCCAGCGCAGTGTGCTTGAAAAATAACACAAGGCTGTTGGGTGCACCCAACCAAGTGGTGTGCTCCACAGGGAGATTTCAATGGGCATCGGTGCTCCCTGTTGCATACGATGTGTAACCTGACCGTTTTGGCAGCTGTGTGAGCCTAAAATTCTACAGCAAGGAAACAGAAAATGTTGTTTATATTTATTTTTTTAAATGTGTTTCCATGTTACTTGAAGATTTTGGTAAGGGCTGAAATAAAGCAGGGTGAGACCCGTAGTAGGAGCATAGTTTAGTGAATGGACAAACTGACAGTGCTGAGCTTAGTCTTAGCACTCTTATTTGTAAAATCAGGCATGTTAATTTACTGCTTTTTTACACAGTAAGGTGGAATACTTCATAGACTTCATGAGCTTTAACATTATTGCTTTAGTCTTTAAACACTTATTTTGGTTTTGGAAACGTTATTTCACTAGTGCTAGAAAATAGATATACCTCGAAGGCATTAACTGTGGTTGGAGAGAGAGCTGCAGTCCTGTAGGTATGTGACAGCTTTGCCAAGACCTTACCAGAAAGCTGGAACTGTGCCTGACCTAAAGAATGACCTGCTTCTGAATCCATTCTTTTTGTTTGATTAATGAATCTGAGTTTTTCTGATTACTATGAAGTCAAACATGCTTATAATACGTGGCTTAGAGAGGTAGATTTGAAAGAATCAGTTTTTTCTTAGCTTATATTCGAGTGCACTAATACAAATTTGTATGATGGTATTCTGTGCTTTTAATGTCTCCTCAAACAGTGTTGCTGCCACTCATATGTGACCCTTTCTTTAATGCAATCTATGACTTGCTGGTTCATAAATCTTCCAGCTGTTATACCGAAAGATCTTTGAAGTTTGTTCTTAGTCAAAAAACCTGCTTACTATTTGCATTGCAACACCTACTAGACCTCTCACTTAGTCTAATCCATTTGCCATTAACTGAGATCACAGTCAACACATTTGGTTTTCTTTGCTTTTCTTGCCGCTTGACTTCAGCGTCTTGAGTCGCTTTTCCTCAACCTCGCAAATGTATTGATTCTGTGCAACAAGCATTTCCTGGTGCTTCGGTACCTGCTGACACTTAGTTTGCTTACCTGGGCGTGTGTGCTCTGCAAACACATCGCTGAGAAGCGAAGCGGGTTTTTCTTGCTCCTGTATACAGCAGTCTGCAAGCAGTGTGCCTAAGTTAAAACCAGAAGTGAGACAGGTTGGCCATTACACTCTCAGCGTGTTAAACTTTGCGTTTGTTAACAGCACTTGTGATGACACGAACCTTTTAATCTCTTTCTGCCATTTTATTAGACTTACTGTTGGCAGTCCTTGCCATCCTTCCTCCATCATAGGCTTGCCTACAACTGTGGGCCTCAGAAAAGATAAAAGAGAACATGGAGCATGGCTACCTAGTGATGCCATCTTAGGGTTGAATTTTATTTCAGACCCACACGTGAGTGAACTCAGGACACATAGTACCAGCGTGTTTTAAGCATTGCATATATGAAATGTGTCTCTCTTCGAGTGTCAAAGCTGGGTGCATTGGATCCACATTCAGCACACTGTGGTACGTAGGGCTGAAGCGTGTGTCAGATGCAGCAGTGCCATCGGTCCTGCTCCTGCTGGATTTCAAACATAGCTATTTGCCTTGTGCAGCTTTGGGTCGGACAGTGGTTGGTGCCTTTTTGAGAGATGACATATCTCGGCTTCTCATGTGGAAAAAGTCAATTACAGTCCACAACACCATGCTGCATTTGGCCACTGCTGGTAGGAATATCTTTATCACTATGGAAGTACTGCTTTTGCCTGTCCCAAATACACCCATGCTAGTAAATATGTGTAGTGCAGACCACATTTCTGTGCTTGGCCAAGAATTTCCCACCAGCAGTGGGTGAAGGTTCTTGCACTCAAGCAATGTGAGGTGATGCTGTGGTTCCTGCACCACTTTAGTCAGTGCACGTGGAAAATTCTGCCTCTGTTGCTGAGTCACTGAATTGTTCCACGTACTGGCTTCTGGATAAGTAAACATAATGGCTTGGCGGTGGGAGTGATTTCTTGCATCAAGCAATTTGATAATAGCGCCATTAAAGAAAAGAGGATAATTCCGCTCCCTTTATCTCGCTTCCTTTCAGCTCTGCTTCTGTCTCTTGGGAGCAGGATGCTTCTCCTCCTTCCCGAGAAGATGGGGGAGAGATGAAGGGAAAGCATTTTGGAGTGCAGATGAAGCTGTTGATTTGCTGGATTCGGGAGGATACACATGGCAGTGACAGTAGTGGTGACTGCACCTGTGCTATCTACAAATGCAGCTGATTACAGTGGATTCACTGTACGTCCTGTAGCTCTTAACTTATATCCTTTACAAAGATTCAGTTTTGGGGGTCCTCTATTTCCAGTTGTCACAAGCAGCTGTGCTAGGAGTTAGCGAAAAAAACCACAAACAACCAACCCACAACCCCCCCCCAAAAAAAAAGCATGTTCTTCCCTGCTTTTTCTCCTTTTTTTTTTTTTTAAACAAACCTTAAGTCTTTCTTTTGGGAGGGTGAGCAAATGCTCCCTGGATAGACGTGGTACTTACATGCAGTGGATGAAGGTATCCTACAGGATAAACTGCACCTTATTATTCAGTTATAGTTTTGCAAGAGCTGTCATGTAGTAACAAGTGTGTTATTTCTAACATATTTTCCCTCAACAATAGCTTCAGAGAAGAAGATACCATTCTAGAAATACCTTTCCAAAGGGATAAGAGAAGTGGGAAAAGCATGCAGATGTTCTCAGTAAGCAGTTTTTCTAGCCCTTTTCACGAGGCAAGGCAAAACAACAACATGCTCCAGAGGCTAATTCACACGCTGTCTTGGCGTTGTGTCACTTCATTCTTTCTCCTTTACTAGTCCTTTTGCAAGTCCAACATTAGGTTGTTGCATTACTCTGACTTAGGAATTTAATACTCAGTCTAAAAATTGAAAGTAGATTAGAACTAGCCCCATCCTATTAGGGGATTTTGCATTTTTCCATGTATCCTAATCTACATTTTAGTGTTCCCCAAATGATCTGTTGTGTGAAAACTTCAATCAGTTTAGGATGAAAACAACTACATTTCCTAACAAGCCACAGGGCTGCTTAATAAAACATCAAAAGTCTGTTAAAAGGATCATTGCCACTTTCTAAAAGCTAGCTGTTGTCTTTTGTTTTTAAACCCTAAGTTGGTTCATAATTCAGCTTTTGTGAGCTGATTTATTTTGGACTATTTTGAGAGAGAGCAAAAAGTAGTGCAGGAAAGGAGGAGGACAAATTTTACTACTAAATCCTATGATTAAATATAGGCCTGGTCTCTAATCCTGTGTTGTCTAAAGCAGGGAAGCCTTAAGTGGTAACTTGTTAAAAACAGTATCTCATTAGTCTCCTTTTCCATAGATCAAGTGTTCCTGCTGGTTTTGCTGTTGCTGTTCTTTTTGTTTAACAACTATGTGTGTAACAGAAATGCCCACCGCTTACCACAAAGGGTATCAGAGCTAAACCAGAAGGTCTCCTGCTGTGGGGCAGGGGATGTTTTGCTACCTGCACATGGAAGAGTGAAGGAAGTGTTATCAGAGTTTCAGCACAGAATTTGTCAAATCAGGTAGGAATGAAGTAGGATGCAGCGACCAAAGGATTTTTGACTAGATTTGCTTCGTGTAGGGTAAAGAGACTTGCACTGTCTTCCTGAAAGATAGCCTTGCACGAGTAACCTTATCTAAGAATTGAGAGAACTTGACCTATGCAAAGTTAACTGCGGGTTGGGGTAGAGAGTGTCACCTATGCAAATGTCATGAGTGTAATATGTTTAGAAGGAATCCTGTCTGAACAAATACGAGCTTCTCTTGAGATACGTTCTGAAGCTTCAGCAGCTTCAGGCAGTGTCCGGTTAGGAAAGCTCTTATCTTTGAGTAGCAATGTCATAGTGCAGAAGAAAATCTGGAAGGTAAAGTTGGTCTGAATCTTAATGCCAATTACCTGGTTGGTACGCGTATGTTAGATAGCTGGCACACAGAAAAACTGGGCTATTTCAGCAGCAGATGTGTTACTGCAGCCCTAAACACAAAAGCTGTATTGCCAATGTCCTCGAGACTGTTCCCCCAACGAAGCAATAAGGGAATTTTGAGGATGCTGTTTTTTAAGACCGTCATTGGAGGGTTTTACGTCTTCCTGAGTATGAGATCATTAAAAAGGCTGCCATCCCAGCTTTTTAGGATAATATTTTTGCTAATTCACAAGGTATTTTAAGCTACATAGAATTGGTTGAATACATAAGCAGGTAAAATTGTATTTCCTGACAGTTGCTACATCCTACTGTTAACATGCTAAAAGCAGTTAAAACTCACAAGATTTTTGTCGTAAATGGGACTTAAGGATCTATTCCCAGGTATGCTCAGTAAAAAATAGAAAGAAAGGAAGAAAACCCATTGTGAACAGAATAAAACTTCAGTTGATGATAGTCTTTCTACAAGAATAGTTTTTACTACAAACATCTTTTTGTCAGTGTGGGTAACGTGAATGTAATTTGCATTTATCTAGCTGCGTATTTGGTAGGCATTATTTTCTATATTGCAAACTCTAATGTAGTTTCTGTTGTCTTTACAAACAAGAATATAATAAAAGATTCACATAGTTCCCCTGAAAGGTCATCTGTCATCATGAAGTACCAGAATTTTGTTGACTAGACCACTGTCTAGTGACTCTGCTCTGGTCTTTCTGAGCCAGTCTCATCTGGCAGTGGTAACTGGTGACTCATCTGGAAGGCAGTGGTAACCCGGAGATGAGTTGCAGTGTCAGGTTGTGCCTGTGAGCAATAAGTGTAATTCTTCTGTTCTCTCTTTCGTTAACCTCTTCTGGTGTGTTTCCGCTCTCCAGGCCTTCAAACCTCTTACCTCCATTGCTGGTGCTGGCCCCTAAATCCAACCTCTTCCTCACCTATTCCTGAGGATAGCCAGGGGTTGTTGTGACTGCCTGTTGATCTGTGGCTCGGAAGGATCTCCATTCATGTGGGATTTAGGTCCTACCTGCTTTCTACCTGCACATGTTGCCTTTGCTGCCAGTGGTGCATGTTCTGTGGTTTAGGATTTCCTCACTGATGAAAGCTGTAAGAAGCTTAATAGGGCATGATCTTTCAGCTGATTTACATCTGGCACAGGACAAAGTAGCACTTCCTTAAGTTTTAAGTCCATCTAATCTGACAGTGTGATTTCATCGCTCCTACCACTGCTTAGTTCTTCTCTGGAGTCCGCATATTGGACCCTGTGGTCCTGGTAGCAAATTAAATAATCCAATAAATTGGATTCCAAAATATGGTATGCCAATTTAGTAATTTTGGTTTTCATATGTGCCTCCCTGTATTTGAAAGAAAAATCTTCCAGGACATTCAAGGCAACAGATACGCTTAGCCAAAGGGAATTTTTGTGGCTTTTTGGATAGGAGTAGTAACCTCTTTAGACTTACGAAAAAAAAGCTCAGAAAATGTGGCCAGATGTCAGCTTAATCCTTTGAAGTGTTTTTTCTCTTCCCTGAATTCCCAGTACCAGAATACATCTTGCAAGGTAGAGTGTTCTTGTCAGCCTGCTTGTTGTACCACTGCGCTGTTCTGCAGGAACCCTAGTTACCTGTAGCGCATCATCAAGACAATAACGGTGCTGTCAGAGACCATTTTTAACACTTTTATTGCCCTAGATTTCTAGTTGTATTGCTCATTTTTCCCCTTAACCTCTTGGGTTTCCATTTTTTTCAATAAAACTTGGCCTTTTTTCTTCTTTTTAAAAAAAAAACCCCAAACCAAAGCCTGTCAGAGTACTGCTGTGTGTGAGCTGTGCTACCTCTGCGAGGAAAGCTAGTGAACAGAAATTTGGAGCACCTTTACCAGCCAAGCAACTTAGCCTATTCTCTGACTGCTGAACTTGGCTCTGTGAGCTTTATGCCAATAACCCATGCTCCCTACCCCACTGATGTCAGGATCCAGTTGGGATGAAAGGACTGTTTTCACCAGGCGTTTTGCTAGGCAGTTCAAGAAAGAAGCTAGGCTTCTTGATAATAACGAAGTATAATTCACATGTTGGGCTTCTTCCTTTTGCTTACAGGTAACTTGGCGTTACGGTATTAATAGAAACATCATTTTCAAGAACTTAAGAATAAACATAACGGTCCTGTATTTTATTTTTTCTATTAAAATAAATGCAGAGAATCAAAGTAAATTTTTCCATGTGTGTTTTTGTCCTGGTTTGAGTTAAACAGAACTAATTTTCTTTTCAGTAATTTCACTTTTCAGACAAGCCTCTTCTAATTCTCTGGGCCTTTATATGTTTAAGATAGCAATCTAGCCAGAAGTAGTAGTCTGTGATTTGTTTGTTTCCCAATTTTCAGTAACAATAAGCTCATAAGTGGCAATTTCTGCCTTGTACTGATTTTTTTGTGTGCTTTCAGTTTGTGTATGACTTTTCTGTCCCATTTTCTTACCTGATGAAAGTGACACTGATAGTTGGATCTGTATTGCAGAAAGAGTGAGATTTATATTACTGTTTTCTTAAAGGAAAAAAAGGAAAAAAGTTGAAAATACTTATATGCCAGTTGTGTATACTTCATGGTATTTTTGTTAATTTGAAAAATTTAAATATTAATGGAAACAGATGACAAGATATCTGAGGAAATTCCCATGCTCATGTAAGACTAAGAAGAGGAAAAAAATCCCCTTTGAACTTGAATTGTGCCATTTCTATCCTTTATTAATAAACAGTCAGATAACTGGGGGAATGGGGTAGTTCAAAACATATTCTGAAGTGGCTGGTGAAAAGCAACACAAGAATTTCATTTGATGCCATTGACAACAGTATTTGCTGCTTCAGTGGTTGTCGGGAAGGGAAACAGAAGAACACCTTGTCTTACACTCATAGTTGTCTTAAACTGTGAACACCACTTCTTCAGTTCTCTTTGTTAAAACCTTTCTGAGCTAACTGTTGAAAGCTAGGGAAGCAAGGGCTGCTTTAACAACAAACAAACAAGAAGTTACATTTCTTAAAAGCTTAGTTATTCCAGCATGCATAATATAATATATATCTGCATTAGCTTATAGCATATGTGCACCTATGTATACACACATATGTATTTGCACTTATGTATGATGATGCAGATGCGTTTTTTGTGCATAAATGGGTTTATGTTTGTATATCGTATGTAATGTGTGTATGCTTCAAGGCACAATGTGCATCTGTTCACATAGCTTAATTTTTTTAAGGAAAAGTGTCTTGAAGGTCATGCCTGTGTTTACTTATGAGACTCTGAAGGCTGGATTTTCCAACCAATTAACTAGAAGTTTTAGATATTTTCCAAGTAGCATCCTACTGACTCTTTTTCCAAATAAGGGCAAGTTCAGAGCTCCAGTTTGGACAATGGTGTCTCTTCTGGTTTTGTTTGGAAATCTGTGTAGAAATGTCCAGAAAAAAAAAAAAGGAAAAAAAAAAAAGCTAAATTTGTCTTACTTCTCGGTGGCTACATGTTAGTAAGTCACTCTAAGTTCTTGCTGTATTTACTGAAATGGAATGGACATTTCTAGAACATGTCATCCTACATTAAATGTCTGCAATAAGTGGATAAATCACTCCTTGAAAGTTCTTATTTCTCCGAATTGACTGTGAAGAAAGTGTAATGGATGACTTGCTGAGATGCAGGTGTATACTTGTTCTGAGTAAGTCTTATCTTTAGCGCTGTCCTCTGAAGCCCTTTCAATTGTTAATTTTAACTTTTCCCTTAAAGTAATGTCAAGGAAATGAGTAGAATCATTCCTCCTCCCCTGCCCCTATGCTTATTACTGTTAGGATGGAAATATTACAAGGTGAATATAGTCATTTAAATGTATTGCAGTAGGAGGATAATTGCATAGCCCTCATGGGAGCATAGTAATCAAACATTAGCAAGTAAATAAACAACAACATAGGAAACATGACATATAAGTAGTTCCTGAGATAACCTGGTAGCCTGCTAGCCATTTCTTGGTGGCTTTCAAACCATTACTAGATTAAGCCTTTCCTGTGATGGTAATGTCAAAATCACCTACATTTGTTTGTTTTGACTTTCAGGTAGTTTGAAATAAAGATACCCAGTTATTTTGTGGTTGCAAACTACAATTATGCCAGGAAGCTGATTCTGCAGCTGCTTGTGAGTGCAGTCTGAAGGCCTGCAACGTGCCAGTGAGCATCAGCAAGGACACAGGGGCATTCAGTAACCAGGAAAATGACTGGCTTTCTTGAGGAAGAAACAAAGAAGAAGCCTTTATTTCTTGCCTAGTTGTAAGGCAAAGCAATGCAATATTGACACCTGGTTAACTTAAAGAAGTATTTTTTTAAAATACCTTTTGACTGTGTGGGTCTTGTAAGTCTGATACAAACGTGCCTCTGGACTTGTACAAATAAATCATTGGAAGAATCGATTGGAGAAAGAGTAATTGAAAGAGTAGCTGTTGAAGAATCATGACGAAGCACTTGGAGATCATCAATTTGTCATTCTTGTTGGAGCATGAAAGGGAAACAATATTGGGAGTACTGAAGAGAGATGAATATCTGAAAAAAGTTGAAGATAAAAGGATAAGGTAACCCTTTTTATTATTGTTTAAAAATATATTCTGTGACACAGATATTTTTATGGCACCTAGTGAAGATTTTCTAGATGCACCAGGAGAAGGATCAGTGTTGGGAAGCAGCACAGTTAAAGTAAAGTGTATTAGAAAGAAAGAAAATTTCTTGGTAAGTGGTAAACGAAAGATTTTTTTTTCCCATTGCTTCAAGGAAAAAAAGTAAGAAAAATAACAAGTGCAAAAATATATGGCAAAGTTTTTAAAATTTCAGATTCAATAGATTTTGCCCAGTTTGGATCCATTTTCCCTCTGTGAATGGAAGACTTTAGTAAGGTTCCTGAACTTTCTTCCTCTGAGAAGTCTATGCTTTATGAGGAAAGGGGAAGTTTGGAAGGTGTTGCAGGGAGAGAAAGTAGGTGTCTGCCTCTGTACAGAACTCCATGCATCATGGTGCAAAGGTGAGTTAATGACCTTTTTCTTTCTGTTGCAGTATTTACAAAATAGGGAGGAGGAGGGACATTTCATTTTTCAAATGACGTAGATTTACTAATAAATAAATAAAATTGAAGTTCTCAGGTATGGGTGTCAAAAGTTGCTGATGGGAGAAGTAGAGACTCAGTGTACTATGAGAGTCCATGCGTTCTTTTCTGAGAAAAAAAGGTAAAAATCAAAGTTTAGAGAACAATGTGTGGAGGCAGGCTGAGAGTCAGCTCTTTTAGATGACTCAAATTCAGTTAGTTCAGCTAAGCATCAGTTCTGCAAAGGTTCATATGCTTTTCGAGTATGTTGTTGCTGTTTCCTCTCACTTCTACCCACTGCCCTTTTAAACTTTTATACAGTGCTAGTTCTGAGAAATGAGCTTAGTGTGGATGTGTGCAGCACTTGGTGTTGGTGAGGCTGCTGAGTGTAATGGATGACAAAGGGAAGATTTCCAGCCTTTGCTGGTTTCTGTCCTTGTATTCCAAGGCATTGTTCTTCCCTTTGACTTGCTAAAAAGCATTTTAAACATTGTGCATTGCAGAGATGTACATTTAGCACCTGCCGAGGTTTCTTTTCTATAAAACTACTATTTGGAAATCCACGCAGAGCTAGCCACTGGTTTTGGAAGTCTTTCTACCTTGAGAGAACCAAGTCTAAGTGCAATGCCCCAATTGGCATGCAACCCATTTGACAGGGGAAACAGAGCGGCCCATTTAAATAGAGTGGGCTAAAACTGGTTGGTGCTTCTGCTGCAAGGCTGGAAGGAAAGGTGTTTCTGGTGTTTCTTTGTGTTGGTGTGGGCAAATTAATCATTTCATCGCCTTCGTGATTTGTCAGATGAAGAAGAAAACAGAACACAAGAAAACAGATGGAGCACTGTTTGTTCCAGGCATTGTACTCTGTTTTGTAATAGGATAAGCATTTCAAAGTGAGTATTTCAGTTTTCTAGGGTGGTGGCCTTGAAAATGTGTGAAGTGCCAATAGTCATCGATTGAAGGTGTTGGTATGAAATGCAGATCACTAGCTTCTCAAACTCCCAGAAAGCTTTGTTTTCTACTACTGTTGTTTCCCAATCTCAAGTAGAAAGTTGAAACTGCTGGGTTTTTATAGATTTTCTTTGGTTGGTTGGTTTAGATTTTTTGTTGGTTTTTTTAACGTGATGTCTTAAACCCCCTAATTTTCTGTGCTTTTTGGCACTACTGGAAGTCACTCTGCCAAAACTACTGAGTTTGAGAACCCAAGGCACCTCTGGAGGATGTGGTTCAGTAAAGCAACAGGTGGTATTGGCTTATCTATGTTTTGGTACAAATGGAAAGAACACCTAAAGAAAAGGCTGAAAATGAAGTTAATCTGAAATATAATGATGTTTAGGATGTGATGCTTATGGATAAGCAATGTGATGATTATGCATGCTTCTAGCAACTGTATATGAACCAATTGGTTTCAGATTAAGAGTATATTTGAAGAATTGTCACTAGACCATACTGTGCCTGTTAATGGTAGAATGTAGTCTATAAAAGACATACAAGATATACAAACTATAAAGAACTAGGTAGGTAACTGCTTCCTAAGAGACTTCATAATTTTTCTTACTGAATACAGCTTGGCAAGGATATCTTTAATTATGGCTTATAAGTATACTTCAGAGGAACATTTGTTGTCTTAGGAATTCCATTTGGTGCAATCTGTTCAATATTTTATTGAAGTACTTTGCAGAAGAACAGGTCCCTTTGTATTTATTTTCAAGGCTTTTTTCATTTTGGCAAGATGCTTACTTGTACGTTGTACTGAAAAATTTTTATTATTGTGTTAGTACTTGGTAAGCGTGTTTTCTGTCCCTATTAGGCTTCAAAAGCCATCGTAACTTGAAAGGGTCTTTCTATTCAACATGAAAGCAATAATAAGTGTAGGAAGGTGTCCAAATAATGAAATTGTTAAGAGTTATTTTCACTGTCACTGCTCATACTTGTGTTCTGGAGTGCAGGTGGCTGTTCTTGTATCTTTATTTGATGTACAAATATTTCACCTACATGCGAGAGAAACACAGAAGGTAGCAAGTAGTCTTTCTGTGGTCTAGTTTTGATAATACAAATAAGCAACCTGCTCAATAAATGTTAGGGTTTATGTTCTTAACTTTAGGTGTGCATCTTGTGTGACTGGAATTTTCCTTTGAATATTGATTTAAAGCTGTTAGTAGATTACTCGTGCAAATAACCTACAGTGTTCTAAACATTGCGCTACAGTACTTTTGACGTCAGTCGAATGACCATCATAATTGTTTTCAAATGCTAAGATTATTTGGGTGAAACCAGCAAATTACATGGAGCTAAAATAGCTAAAAATAGTGAACTTGACCATATCGAGAATGAAAATCAGGGTGTTTCTTCTTTTAACACGTGAGTTGCTGGGAGAAACTTGTGTGCAGATAACGTCAGTCAGGACATTCTGAACTGAATGTTTTGGTCTGAAACGTGTATCTTTTTCATTATTTCCCCATCCTTTTACTATTTTTAAATATATTTTTTTCTTTCAAGACCCTTTTTATGAAAACCCATGTCATATTTAATGTGTAGTGTTGCAACTCATGAAATCACTACTAAATGGAAAGAATGTATTTGCCAAAAGAGGGGTGTACCCTGTACTAGGTGTGGTTTATCTAACTGCTGTTGGTTTGTTTCAGTTCCAACAGCAGCTCCAGTGCATCCTCCCCAGCTCTGGTGTTACACAGGGAACTGGTCATAGCATTTTGCATTTGGAGCTAGCTCTTCACCTCTGCAATGCTGCCACAGAGCAAACATGTGCGACACATTTAATGCTGACCTATGTTGCTTTCTGACCTTGACTGGTTTTTTTAGATAGCGTTTAAAATACAAAGGTTCTTTTCATTCTTTATGAAGCATAGCTGTGAATACCATGCTTTTAGAAGAGGAGACAACAGAGTAATAATTGCTGAACTGAGAGAACGGAGAAGGAAGTTGCCAGTTTATTCCAAGGATAAGGCTTTATTAGGTTATTATTGGAATCATTCCCTTAGCATTTAGGTTGCCACAAGTACTGTAAGAATTCCACCAACCCCCGTTCCGTATTGAAAAGGAAAGTTGGCATTCCTGTCTTTTCAGTTAGCTAAAATGGCATCTCCTTATATGTCTGAAGAGATCCAGAGAACCAATTTAGGGTATTAACTTCATTACAATGTAGGAGAAACTGTTAGCATGGATACCACCGTGTGGTAGCTACAGGTAAGTACTTTTTTTAGGAAAAAAACACTGAGTAACGGGAATGGGCATTGACTGCTTGTTGATTAAACATTTGGACTTGTTTATAAGCACTAAATGATTGCAAGAAAGCATATAGTATTGTATATGGTCTCTGTTTTTTGCGAAATGGCCTATAAATATTTTAAGGAAAGAGTCCTTATGTTACGGCATATTGCTCATCCATACTTGTATGGGAAGTTAGGAGTTTGCTTGTCTGGCATCTATCTCGTTTGTCAAGTCAATTTAACACATTGTTCTTTGAACCAGAGACTTTTTCATCAAAGACTAGTTACTGTTCCCAGTAGTCTAAGGGCAGAGATGCCTGGTTTGCTCTCTAGTGTTCTTTGAGTATGAAGATAGTCCTTTGGTGAAAGAATTTGTGATGGTGATTGATTCTCATACTCTGGGTACGATTTATTTTATCAAAGACTAGTAAGAAACCAACAAGCTATTTGCATTTTATTTGAGAGGATGAGGTATTTACTCAGAAAATGGTTCATCTGTGGACGTGTCATCATTATAGTATCCAATACCATTTCAGTTTCCATGCCTCCTCCCTTCTGTTCTGCCATTCGTTATGCCAGTTCTCTTTTCCTTTGTAAATTCATTCTTTGCCTTTCCCTGTTTCCTTTCGTTGTCACCAATATACCTCTGTACTCAGATATTGTTAAGGCAGTTTTTATCATACAGATCTGTTACATAAGCAAAATAAGAAAATTTGTGCTTATGAAATAAGAACCTAAGAAATACTTCAGGTACTCAAATGGCTAGATTTTACAATGCAAGGAGATCTCAGTGGATATTGGTAATACTCCATCCTTTTGTGAATTGTCAATAATATTTACTCTTACTTTCCACATGTTGTGTCAGACAGTGGATGAAATCCGCTTGAATTTGGAGGAGGTACTGGCAATCAGTCTGGGGAGGAAATTTCCTTTCTCCCTCAGCCTCCAGAAGTGTGTTGATACCAGTTCCTGCATACAAAAATTCTCTAGTATTTAAGTTAACAGCTGCACAGCTTCAGAAGGAGGATGTGTCAATTCATTCATGAAGGAAATAGAACTTTCTAAGAAACAGGTGCAAGACTGGAGCAATCTCATATATTTAATTTTTTTTCCAGCTGATGTCTTTATCTATAGTTGGTTGAGAACAGCTTTGTGGAGGTTTTTTAACTGTATTTTTTTTATGACTTTTTGAACTCTGGAATTTAGAATGGCAAAATAAAATTAGGAATACTTGGATTTTTCTATTCCACATCTTAGGATGAAAAAGGTTTTTGAAACGGGGAGAAGGAAGATGCAGGAGAAATTTGAAAATCAAACTGAGGAATCATGCGCGCCATTATATTCAATAGCAGTTGTTCAAAAGAGGGAGAGGAGATGAGATAAATTTATCAAAATCCTACTGAAATGAAAAAAACCCCAACAAACAACCAACAATAAAACAGTTTGGTTTGGTTTTGTTTTTGTTTTGTTTTGTTTTTTTTAAAAAAGAGTTATCTGACTCAAAGCAAGTGGATCATACTTACAGAGTTAGAGCCAATCATGGCATTCATTTAAGTGAATGGCTTGAGCAGTGAGTGTCTTGCTTCTTTCAGCAGTATAACTATTCTGCTTTTCAACATTTGGGGAATGTTTTCTGGGGTAAAGTGCACCAATTAGAAAAAAATGGATCTGTTAAGGCTTCTCATTGCTTCTTCCCCTTCGCAGGATTATGAGGATTTGGGAATATTCCATCTCTGGAGGCTGTCCCTCTGAGGGAACAAGCACCTTTGACTACCTCGTGACTTCTGGCATCAGAGGGGAAGAGTCAGATACTTTTAGGGCCACTTTTGTGTCTCTTGCAGGTGGTGGGCAACTGTGCCAAGAACTACAACTGCTTGGTGCTCCTTGGTTTAGGTTTTGTAGAATTGCGGTCCTTGGTGCCTGCGTTTTTTTCTTCATCTTTTCAAGGCATCACATTTTCATATTTACTTGTTAGATGGACTTAATCTAGGATCTGACTTTTTTCTCGTGTTAGCTAAGTTGTTTGTTTGGTTTTTTTGTTTCCTGCTTTGATATTTTATAAAGGCCTTTTAGGCCCATACCCCATTTAGAAAGGCTTGGATTAAGTCGTTCAGTGTTACTTGGAATACTAATTGCAACACAACTCTTCTCCATTGCACTTAACATATTTTCACAGACAGTAGAGGGATCTTGATATAAATTCAGAATTAGAGGAATGGCTAAGTATTCTGCTGTCCTTGTCAGGAACAAATTTGTTTTTAATAGCCATCTTCTATCAAACATCTGTTGTAATAGATAGTTTAGAAACTTTGGTGTATGATAGGATTCTTTTTCTCCAGCTGCTTATTAAATTGACTTCAGCTGAGTTTATTTTCTCTTTTGTATTATTAGAAAAGGTTTGAAAAAGATTAATCCTTGTTTAATATTTGAGATTACAAATATCAAACTATATGCTTAATTAGATTCCTTTAAAATTAAGGAGAGCTCAAATGTTAGAGTGGCAAAGGAAATTGGACATTTAGAATACAGCTGATTCCTGTTTTGGAAGCTAAGAGTAGTGGTAACTCAGTCCAGTTACGTGCTGCACTTGTTATCCCTTTTCAATATTGTATACCTAGTGCAGGTAGGCTGTGGTTGTTTAGAGGCTTTTTTCAGATGACTCGCCCACTTTCTCCCACTCTTCCTGGCCCTTGAGACATTTTGTTCTTTAATTTCTTCAGATCCAAACATATTTATTATAGTCAATCAATAGTTCAATTCAACAAATAGTATAGGGAATCTCACAATAAAATTCACATCCATTGTATCGGACTAAATTCTTTGCTTGCTTTTTTAATTTTTCTTTTTTGTTTGTTGGATTAAGTGAGCGGAGAAGCTACAGGTTGACTTATTTTATCTCAGTCATGAAAGGCAACTCTGTATTAAAAAACAAGAAAACAAACACTTTTCAGAATTTATGGTGTTGGCAGATCAACTCTCATCTGAGAAGAGTTCAAGATTTTGTATCACATAAGCAGGGGAAAATACAGTTTCAATCACCACTACTGGATAGTGGGAATAATACCTTTTTAATGTCAAAAGAATATTGATAAGTTTTTCAACATGTTAATCTCTAAGCAAGCTTTTGTTTAAAAACACACTGTTTATTTGTTCAGGCTGGTAGAGATTTCCTTATTTTAGATTGGAACTCTTTGAAACACAGACTTTATGACCAGTAGTGCTTCTGATTAAGCATGAAAGGGCCTGAAAGTTGCAGAGGTATGGGAGAAGGCTGGAATGGAAGGAATTCAGTGAGGGTTTTGTTTCAACATTAGACATCTGGATGCAGTCTGTAGGACACACTGATAATTACCAAAATGATGGCGTCATACTAGCTGTGGGTCACTGAGATCCCACCCTCTTGCTCAAAGCAAGTAAGCTATCACTTACCCATGGGATGCAGTTCTTGCCAGGAGCCCACTCCAGGAGCTCTCCATGGGCTGCAGCTTCCTTCAGGGCATGCTCACCTGCTCCAGCATGGGGTCCTCCATGGGTTGCAGGACCTTGCTTCACCATGATCTTCTCCACGGGCTGTAGGGAAATCTGGCAGCTGGAGCACCTCTTCTTCCTCTTCCTTCACTAACTTGGTGTCTGCAGGGCTGTTTCATGTTTTCCTTGCTCCTCTTACTAATAGCTGCTGCATTTTTTACCCTTTCTTAAATATGTTATCACAGAAGTGCCACCAGTTTTGCTGATAGGCTCAGCTTTGGCCAGTGATGGATCTGCTCTGGAGGCAGCTGGAACTGGCTCTCCTTGCAAAGGCACAGCCTCTGATTTCAACTTACAGAGGCCACATCTGTAGCCCTCTCCAGTGCCAAAGCCCTGCCATGTAAACCATGTAGGTGTTGTGGTCAAGAGCATTCTGGTAGCTGGGGGTGGGGTAGGGGGGGAGGTTGGCCTTTAGCTCTTGGTCCAGAAGCAGCAGATAAATTGACTTTTGCTGTTTGAAGGCAGGCTTGTTTAGGAGGTAGGTACAACGAGGCAGTGGCAAAAGTGTTGATCATCTGCCTTTCCTATGCACAATGGCAATTTTGCAGCGCAGTTGGCAGTTGCTGTAGTGCAGGTCACACATCTCCATTTGGAACTGGATGATTGACAGAAGAGGAAAATCGACACAAACCTGTAACTAAGTGTATCCCTGCAGGAGGTAGGTAGATGTAAGATGCAATCGATAAACTGCAAGAACAGTTAGTAAAGTACCAAGAAAGCTTGTGAAGCCTGGACAAACTTTTGAAGGCTATGGCTATGCGAGAGGCTTTTTGGACTGAATGTGGGAGAAGAGTCCAAAATGGAATGAAGAAATCACCTTTGGATAGAGGCCAACAGAGGAAAATGTTTGACAGGATTCGTGGTCGCTGCCTGGAGGGATTGGACATGTCCTTTTTCAAAAGCTGTCAGAGGTTGAGCATCCGCAGGCCAGGTGGCTGCAGAGCAGCTGTTGTTCATGGGATCCCAGTGGGAAGCAAAATGCTAGCCAACCTTTTAGCAAGGCAGTGTATCCACAAATAACCTAAGTCTGCCAGAGCTTAGTCCCTGGTGGCCTGAGCAATGTTCCCAGCCCCCTTCACTGGGCTGTAACCTGTAATCTTTTATTGATTTCTTAACTTCCCAAAGTGTTTTTCTTCCTGACACTTTTTTATTGATCTTTAGGTGAAGCTGGTAGCCATTTTTTTTAAAAATCCCTCTTAAAGCATCTGTGTGTATGCAGAGACTGTGATTTCAGTGGAGTGTTTCATGATAGAGGGACTCTGGAGGCTCTTGGCTTATGGCAGTGCACGAAGGAGAACATAGGGAAGGGTAAGGGAATGGGGATGCAGCAACACCCAGGCATGTAAAACTGGGTTTTGAAAGAATTTAGCAGCTGCTGAGCTGACACCCTGGGGAGGAGGCATTCTTGTGTACAGCAGAGTGCAGGAAGGGTTTGAAAGGATGGAGGAGCTTAATATAGGAGGGTTTTGTGGGGTGGGAGGTGGGAAAAGTTGGGAAAAAGCCTAGAGACAGCAGGGCACCTGTAAGTTGTTTACTGAAAAGGTTGAGATGGATGAGAGGATAAGAGGAGCCTGGGGGCTGAGCGGATGGAGCTTCAGCTGAGAAGGGTTGGGAAGACATAAAAATTTTGACTACATACAGGACTACATTAGCAGTTGAGGCTGGTGATTATCCCCCTTCTATTCAGCAATTGTGAGACCACACCTGGAATACAGTTTCTAGTTTGGGGCTCCCCGGAACAGGAGGGGCATTGACGTACTGGAGCATGTTCAATGGAGGGCCATCAAGACGTTTAGAGGGCTGGAGCATACTTGATGTAGGAGGAGAGGCAGAGGGATCTGAGTTTGCTTAGCCTTCAGAAGAGAAGGCAAAGGCAAGGTGTGGTTGCTGTCTTCAAGTCCTTAGAGTGATGATATTGAAAAAATGGTGCCACACTCTTTTCAGAGGTACCCAGTGAAAGAAAAAGAGGCAATGGGAACAAGCTGGAATATGGGAGATTCTGGAAGATTCTGGTTAGATATTAAGAATGCTTTTTTTTTTTTTTTTTTAAATTAAAAAAAAAAAAAACCCAGACAAAAAACCCAAACCAACAAACAAAACCAACAAAAAATCCTCTGTAACGTCAAATCAGTCAGATTCTGGAACAGAGACATTGTAGACTCTTTACTCAGAGTTACTCTGTTACTCAAGATTCAGTTGCTTGAATCAGATCAAAGCCTTGGTCAGCCCAGTCTGGTTGGCCTGCTTTGGCTGTGAGTTTAGACTAGCTGACCTCCAATATTCCCTTCCAACCTAGATGGTTCTATGGGTCGGGATGAAGGGGTGAGAGCTAGAGGCTGTGACATGGAAGGGAGAGCTCTGGAGTTGAGGTCAGGAATCAAGGCACAAGGAGCTATTAGTGATGGGTTTGTCTTATGATGGGGTCCTGCTTGAGTCCCTGGTTTGGGAAGACAGGCATAGAAAACTGCCTTTCCTGTCCCTGACTCTTTCTCTTCAAATTCCGTTTTTTGCTGTTGGAAATATAGTAGTTACATCTCACGTATGGTTATTTTCTCATTAAGGACCCAACTCGTGCACCATTCAAATTGCAGCCTTCAAAGTTAGGTCTTAAATGCAAGTATTTTTATCTTGCAGAGTCAGTGGCAGAACTAGTAATCTGAAAGTCACAATATTTAAACTGACTTTCTCCTTTCTTTTTTTTTTTTAAATTTTGAAATCCCATAGTAACACCACTATCTTTTTACATGGTTTGAGTTTTTTTTAGGCTTTGAATAGCCAGTACAGCATTGTGTATGCATTCCTAGATAACTCTGCAATGGCATGGTATTAAATACACACTAATTACTGGAAAGATTTTGTTTGTTTTCTTCTGCGAATGCACAGGATAGTCCCAGTTTTGAGTTGCTGTCAACCTAAGCTCAGCATGACTTGAATTATTGATGAGGGACAAGCAAAGATGGTTTACCGATTGTCCAGACCTGCTCAGCTGTCTGCAGTTACTTATACTGATCTACCACAAGATTTTCCTCTTGGCTGCATGTCTGAGAGGTGGAGGATAGATCTATTTTTCTTTGTCAAATAAGTGTCAAAAAATACAGCTAATATAAAAAAAAAATACAATTGTATTGTACTTACTTGTGTCTTGCAGTTTTTAGTGCTAAATCTTAATCTGTTAAAAATTTCTTACAGATCATTTAGTTGTATCTCCAAACTAAAAGCTTTTATTTTCTTACTTCTAGGAAATTGAAAAATGAGCTTCTGGAAGTGAGAAGGAAAGGTGGAAACCGTCATTGTCAACAGGACAACAGCAGAGTCTGTGTTCGCTGTCAGAAAAGCCTGGGCTTAATCTTTGACAGGGGAGACCTGTGCCAAACCTGCAAACTTCGAGTTTGCAATAAGTGTCGTGACGTGGCGACTGACGGGCAGTGGAAGTGCTCAGTGTGTGCCAAGATTGCGTAAGTTACGCAGCTTTCAAAAATTCGTTTAGAGATTACCGCTGCGTAAGTAATTTTGTGCTGGTGTCCCTGTTTTAAATCCCCTTAGCACAAAAGCATAGGCACGGGCAAGTACACAAGGGAAGAGGTGAAGAGGCTTATCAGTTGGTTTTATTTGCTGCACTATTTTGCAGTATCTTTTTTTCCAGTTCCAAGCCAGTTTCAACTAGCTTGCTTTCTAAAGAGAGCTGCAAGCATCACAGATGTTGGTGGGGAGTACTCTGAATATAAGAGAAAATTAGTTACAAGGCAGTGACAGTCTATTCGCATTATGAAGACATAAATGTAAGAATCAAGTAATTCAAAATTAACAAAACAGAATTAAGAATAAGTGAGGTCTGTGTGTTCTGATGTGGTAGGTGGATCTGTAAGGAAAAAGAATGTCAAAAATTGTGAGCTAAATCACTTCAATCCATGTTTCTGTCCTTGCTTTTTTTTTTTTTTCTGTGTTTATAGTAACAGAACATCTCTGCATGCAGAGAGAGGGCTGTATTTATAATGTCTCTATTAGTGAGCGTTCTAAAGTAAATTGTTCACTGGTGGGAGGTAAAACAAAAGGGGACAGACTAATCTTCACATTTTTCACTGTTGGAAAATTGAGCATGGAAACGGAGGGGAGCAGATCACAGTGCTGCAAAGCAGAGAATCAGTATTCTAACACAGGATACCAAGTGAATAAACAAAGAGAGATGTTATATGTTCAAAGGTATTTACTTAGTGTGTACTTGGAAGAATAATTCACTTGATTGGTATGGTAATATGGGATTTTGTAGTTTCACTCATAAAGGTAACCATGAAGGAAAGGAGAAATGTGTCGGGCAACAAAACTCAGTTATGTAACTTGATGTGAAAACTGGAGATCAGGAAGATAGGGTCTTTTGGAAATTGCATCCGAGACTGAACCCAAATTGCTAGTTATGTCAGACTTTGGCTACCTGACAGTGAAACATTAATACAGCAGGACATGGAGTTTAGGGTTTGTGTCTTCTAATCTTAGCTTTAGGAGGTTAACATCTGCTTTTAGCTAGATGCCTTAACCTTCTCTGCATCCAGAGGACAATGTCTCACCTCTTAAGATGAAACACGTTCCAGGGCTTGATTTTGTGAAATGGTTTTAAATTGGTAGGGCCCTGGCTGAGCTAGTTCCTGAGGTGAACTCAGTGCTGTGCCTTTCAGAAATGATGGCTTACAGGTGAGATGACAGAGTGGAGAATGGCAAACACAATACTACTCTTTGAAAATGAAGAAAGAAATAACAAGGGATTTGTTGACCCTGTCAAGTTACCTTTAGTTTCTCTAAAAAAAACTGAAACAAATGATTGCTGTACTGTTTGAAAGCCAGGAGATAACAGAATGATGACTAAGAGCTGTCTCAAGAACAAATAATGTCAAAATCAATTTAATTTCCTCCTTTGATAGGGTGACAGACCTTGTGAATAGAGGAGGATCTGTTGATGTTTTATAACTTGACTTAAGTGAACCTTTTGATACTTTCTCTCGTGCCATTCTAATAAGCTGATAAACAAGGGAAGGTATGCCCTTGAATAAATCCTGTTAGTGTGATTGCAGACCTGCCTGCAAAATTATAACGCTCCATTCTCAGGGTAGTTATGGACCATTTCACTGCCAAAAAAAAACCCAAAATGAAAAATCCAAACAAAAAACTAGGCAGTGGTATAGAGCAGTATATTTCATGGCTTTTCACTGTTAAGTATTTTAGTTAAGGACTTTGGTGCAGCAGATGAGTTTGCCAGTTGAGCCTGCAGGTCACGTAGAACCGAGAGGTGCTGCAGGCATGCTGAAGGACAGGATTAGGATTCATAGTGATGCTTACAGTCTTGAGAAGTGGTTTGAAGGAACAGCAAGTGGTGGCTCCTTAGGGGCATGTGGAAGTACTACATTTAGGCGAAAATGCAGCTGCAGAAACATAAAATGAGGATAAAAACAGCTTATGCAGCTGTTCCTTAGGAAAGGATCTAGCTATTGTACTGAATGAAAAGCTGAACATGAATGAACAGTATTTTCCACTGTAGAAAAGTCCAGCATCACATAGGGATGTACAAGCAGAATTATGGCCCCATAAAATACATGACACAATCCTGTTTTGGGTAGTGGACTTTATGTTGGCCAAATGGAGAAAGTTCAGTAGAAAATAGGGATCGCAAGCCTAGCACACAGTATGTCCAAAGTAATGGAAGGAGTCAGAAGTGTTTGACAAAGGCAAGAGAAAACTGAAAATAACTGAGTTTTAAATCTACAAAAGTCAGCTGCATTGAAGAGGCATACAGCCTGTTCTGCTTACCTTGGATAAGAAAAGTGACACTTAAATTGCAGGGAAAGGATTTAGTTTTGGTGGTATGAATACTGATATAATTTGGAGAGGTTGCAGAATCTTGTTTTTAAAATGGGTTGGATAAATCTCTCTCAGGACTGATGACATCAGCAAAGGTCCTGTTTTAGGGCTGAAAGATGGATAGCTTCTCAAAACATATGTCACCCATGTTTCTTGTCATTGTGCTGCAATTATGTAGGCCAAGCAGTGGTCCTGACAGTTATCCTGAAAATTACTTCTAGTTGAAGCCTGCCTCTAAGTAATTAAAAAATTATGGTGTAATTTGTTTGCAAGGTGCTAAACTTTTCAAGTACTGAAGTTTTGTCTGTGTTGGGTATCTTTACTAAATTTAAATGTCTATCCTTTGTTTTTGTTCATATGCAGTGTTTTTGCAAAACTATAATGACAGTTAATGATCTGTAAAATGGCTTTTGCATTGCTAGGGAGTACACAGAGAGATTATCTTCTGTGTGGGCAGTATAGAGATGTAAGTTTGAGATAAGTATTTCATTTAAATCAATGTGTGTAATTTAAATTCTTTCAGTTCTGCTTTCCTCTGTCTTATTTAAGAAAGAAATGAAGGGAAAATTAGAATTTTAAGACTTTTTAAACTACATTTGAAGGAAAAGCTGATTAAGTTAATGTGAGTAGTGCGTTTTGCAAGATTAAAAGGCAGATGACAAGGAAAAGAAAAGAGAATCCAGTGTTAAGAGACAATTATGCTGTATAAGTAGCAAACAAAAGGAAGGAGGAGGGGGAAAAGCTTTTAGGTCTGTAGTACTGAGCTGCATACAGTGTTTGTGTCTGTCATATTGGATTGCTTCACCATGCTAGTGGCTCTGCAAAAAATGTTAGGAAACTTTTTTTGCCCTTGTCCTTTTCTTTTAGCAACCTTGGTGAATGAGACCAGATTAATGTTGATATCTGTATAGACTGTAGCATCTGCTGTACTGCTCCATTAGCAGAGCCAGGTTATACTGTTGTTATAATATGTATGTATCTTGTCATACATACTGTGAGACCCTTAAAAGGCAGGGAGAAGGATTCATGGCCTTCACGGAGTCTCCAGTTTTGGTGCTATACTAGTTTTTGTCTGTCCTGCCAAAATTGTCCTCAAGAGTATCTCGTAAGTGTCACTTAAAGTGATGGTGATAGTAATAACTTGTGCAAGTCCTGTTATATAATCACCACTTATACCTGCAGGAATATCTTCAGAAGCAAGTTTTTCTGATGGAAAAACTAACTGTTGGAAAGTCTACTGTGTTACATCTGGTGTCAGTGAAGAAAGTCTGATACTGGATATTGAGTAAATTCACTCAAAGAGAGGTTGACAAGTACTACAGAATTTACTGCAGATATCCCTTGAATTACACAGATAATCCAAAATGATTTCTGAAACAAAGAACATCTTGTGGCAATAAAATAAAATGTAGATAATATCAGTCACCTTCTGCCCGTTGCTTCATTTAATCCATTTTGACCTTTCCTTCCTTCTGAGCATCTTGAATCCTGCCTATCCACCCATATCACAGAAGTTTGGGATACCTGTAGTACAGCAAAAGGGCATTCTGTCACATAGCCTGGAATCAAATGTTATCATTGCTTTAACATTTTTGGTCGGTTTATGTCCAGCTACAAAAAAAAATAATTAAAAATTAAAAACATGTTGGGAAAATTCAAGTATGCTGACTGACTTGAGGATCAGGTAATTTCAAGATGCTTGTTTTTTTAAGGATGTGATAAAACACAGTATTGTTTTCTGAACAAATTGGGAAAAAATTACGTAGTAGCCTGATAATTGCAGTAGGGGTAAGATACCAGTTAGTTTAGTAATACAATATAAATGTTCATCTGCTAACCAGATGACTTCTGGCCACAAACCAATCTGATTTCTCTCCTCCAAAATAATCTTTACAGCATTTCATCTGCCATTCCTCGGAAATCAGACTTACTTGTAAAACAGCTTATGGTGATGAGGAAGCTCATTACAACACAGTAATTACATTCTAAAACACTTCCAAAAAGAGATTTGGTGAATTTGAGGAAAGACATTTGAGTGTGGCTAGTGAGAGCTGTTCAGCAGTACTTTTAACTATAACAAACTGATATTTATATGTCTTACAATTTACAGTAAGTGAAAAAGTATATTCCCCTTGAAAGTCCATAAAGAGAAAATTACTGGTTTTCTCCCCCATGGGAGTTATTACCAGCTCGAAAATAAAGTTGCAAGATAAAGCATTTAAAGGTCAAGAAGGCTTAGAGCTAAATCTTCTGCTGAATTCTTAGTTCTGCAGTTACTGAGGACAGTCTTTATTTATGTGATTGTGTGTTTGATGTTCAGGTTGTAGTATTTAATGAGGTAAATTGAGCTCGTATGTAGCAATGCACTTGATGATAGAGGAAGATTTTTGCTTCATTCCCTGCATACAAGAAACTGAGGTCATCAGGAGCTTTCAGACTTAGGTGTTAAAAGATAAATTTTCCATTAAGGTCACTTTTTTTTCCACCTAAAGCTTCATAAAATATGATGAGTTTATTTTTTAAATTTAGCATCTGAAATGATCAGTAGGTTGAGAGAAATCAAGTTCTTCAAGCAGTCTGCTAACAAGCTGATTTTGCATCTTGATGCCGTCTGAATTTCTCCCTACGAATGTGTCTAGATATCTGGGAACAATGACTTTATTTTGATTGAGTTCTTCAGCAAGATAAAATGCCTAGGTAGTCCAAGTTATTGAAGCAGAACAAAGCAGTAATGGGAAATTGATCTTAATCTTTGAAATCCTTATGTTGTCTTAAAGTGTCATGAAAATTCATCAGTATCTCAGTAACACGTACTCCCATTAGGAGCCTAAAAACAGAGGCATTTCGAATGTTTTGGTATGCAAATGCTTTTCAGATTTCTTATAATTTCTTTTAATTTTAGTAATATCTAAACAAGTCTGCTATCTTTTAATACAGTCAAAAAAACTATTTAATAGCCTTACAGTGTATTAAAAATTACTGTGGAATTAATTTATGTTATAGAAAATACTCTGTGGAATTAAACACATAGAAAGATGAGTGTATGTGGTTTGGTATGTTCATGTATAGGCTGAGGTTTAGCCAGCCTTTGGTCTTGCCACTTTTTTCCAAATTCTACTCCAAGAAGGAACTAAAATAACTTGAGGAACAGGAGAAGGAAAGGAAGATAGACTAAATCTCTCTCCTCTACTGTGGATATGGAATAGGAAATTATCATGTGAATAATTAGCATGATCAAATGGATAGTGAAATTGTTCTACCAGTGTGAGTTTTTTCCCCCCCAAAAATGAACAAAAGTAACAATTGGGACTTTCCACCTTAGGTGGATTTTTTGTAATTGGGCGTTTAACCATGAAGTGCCTTGCAAAAATAAGAGTGGAAAATGAGTTTTCGGCAGGGGTAGGCCACAGGTGTTATGTTCCATTTTTAAACTGAGCAGTGCATTAGTGAAGTTAATCCATTTAGTAGAAGATCATAGATGGAGAAGAAGCATGAAATCATAATGCACTCCCTCTCCCATGATGATGTGAGTAGGTGGATCAGTAATTAAGGACTTTAGCGGATACCTAAAGTATTTGGCACTAAACCTAGCTACTTGAACATGATTTTTCTTT
The DNA here is from genome assembly GCA_033628505.1 of Tringa tobata. Taxonomy (NCBI): domain Eukaryota; kingdom Metazoa; phylum Chordata; class Aves; order Charadriiformes; family Scolopacidae; genus Tringa; species Tringa tobata. Next base: position 21,100,156 of record JAHREE010000480.1, read on the forward strand.
AAAATTCTTGTAGCTGTTTTGAGTATAGGAGAGAGTAATCGTGCAAAATTTGCTGCTATTACAGTTTATAACATTATTTTCCTTCTTTTTAAAGCTACTTACTTCAGCATCTGTTGCACACCTTGGAAGGCCAGTCTAAACACTGGTTTGGTAGAACACATGCGTATTTTTACTTTCACAGAATCATAGAAATGTCTAGGTTGGAAGGGACCTTTAAGATCATCTAGTCCAACCATCAACCTAACTCTGATAAAATAACAAAAGAAAACCATAGAACCCACCCCACTAGGTCTCTATGCACTATGTCAACCCGTCTTTTGAAAACCTCCAGGGATGGTGCCTCAACCACTTCCCTGGGCAGCCCATTCCAATGCTTAATAACCCTTTCAGTGTAAAAATTTTTCCTAATATCCAATACGAACCTCCCCTGGTGCAACTTGAGGCCATTTCCCCTTGTCCTATCTCCTGTGACTTGGGAGAAGAGACCGACCCCCGCCTCTCTACAACCTCCTTTCAGGTAGTTGTAGGAATTTGTATGCTATGTACTTACTGAGAAAGAAGAGTGAAGAAAATGCCTACACATAGTGTGACTTATAGTCAGTATGGACCTTGGACCAATTTTAAAAACAACAAAACCCAAACCTATGAGCACTGATTTAATATGCTCTTGAGTAAATGCCCTTGTTTCTTTTCCCACTGAAACAATTATTTAGTGGTGATGGGTTCATTTAAGTCCTGTATCAGAAATAGAAGAAAGATGCACTATCTCAGTAGGAAAGACAGTCTCTATTTGTCATAATTATAAATTTGTGAAAATAACATTATTCTAAGACTGGTTAAGTCTCGCTCTTCAATTTTTGATTCGGAATGTCAAATGCAATTACGAAATTCAAACTTCGAGTCAGAGACTTAGGCAATCACTTAATCTGAGTTCATTTCTATTTATGTGTAGAACAAAAATTGTTTTAATAGCTACTCCTGACACGTATGAATGAAATGATTAAGAGAACATGAACGCTAGTCTTTCTTGTTCAGTATATGTGAAAAATACATCCAATATTAATACACTAGAAATTCAAAGTTGCAAAGCCTAGGAGGTCTTCCCGTTATTTCTTTAGAATGTGATATTTTTGTAGAGGTCATCTGTCGGGTAAGGACATTTTTGCAAAAGAGGACTGCCAGCTGAAGTCGGGATCCCAAGCTTGACAGTAACATTGATGATAATAAGGACAAAGGTCTGCAGTGAAGGTTGAGGCCTCTAGACTGGTCCCATACTACACTTACAATGGCTGGCTATTCACAGATGTTGTATTTTTCCCCTTGGCTGTGGGTAACAGGATTAGTTAGAGAGGTGAAGCACTTGACTAAAACAAGGCCATACGCTTGTTATTTGCGCTGTTTCGTGCCCCAATTGAGGGAGCTGTCTGTGTTTTTACCACAGACCTGCTTTTCTTGGTGAGTCCAGAGCAGAATGGGTGTGGGTCTCCTCGAAGTTACCCTGCCAAGGAGTTGGCACCTCAATTTAAAATGTGGATCTTATTACTGCTTAATAAGATTAGCTAGATAAAGAAGATGGGCAATTGAGTTTACCATCATTAGCTGAACCAGCACACTGTTCAGCTGCATCGGTGTAGCAGCTGTCACACTCCCTTGCCTGCTCAGGCCTGCAAAAGGGATCATTCGCATCCTCCTCTTCCCTTAGGGGTCCAGTCTGTGCTTGCCAGAGCATGCAGCGATGGCCCCAAACTTCTTTGGCTAAGTAAGAGGGGATCAGCAGCGTAATTAGGGACTACTTAATGGTGGCAAGTTACAATATGAGGAGAGAGATTACTAAGAGAAGTAGATTGCTTATTTATCCTTTGCCAGGAGATAGGGGGATCAACTGTTGTTGCCCAAATAGATTAACCTATCTCTTCCCTGAACAACCTTATGTGACTATGATGAGCATGGGGTCAGCAGTTACTATGACAAGGGGATGGCAATAGGAAGAGAAAGTCCTTCTCCACAGTACTCCTGCCTCGATCCCCGGCCTGGTGCCAGCCCTTCCCCACTTGCAGGTTGCTTTGTTCCCAGAGCGAGGAGTAGGAGAGGTTGTTGGGGTGGCAGAGGATGAGTGGGGACAGAGAGAGGGAGACTGATGGTGAACTCTAAGGCTGCAGGTGGCCCAAACGTCAGTGGAGTGGAGAAGGGGAGGAAGGCCCCTGTCCCAAGGATGGATGCTGGTGGAGGACTTCGTCTGTCCATCAACACCACCCCTGCTGATCCTTCCATGCAGAGCCCGGAAGCCCTCCATACTTTTCCTTCCTGGCCTCTTCCCACAGCTGTCCTTCCCTTGGCTGTAGCTCCTTCAAACTTGTGCTGCTGCAAGGTTGAATGTCCACATCAGATTAGAAGACCAATATATGGTAAAACAAGCAGACACCCTGGTATCAGCCACTGTTCCACCCTGCTGAGGTCCCCTGGGCGCTTCTACTGCAGGAGGCACCAGAGAGGTTTTCTTTCCATCATCACTGTTCACATCTGGCCAGAAAATGTAGGAGATGGCTTTCCAGGGACCCTGTGGCAGAGGGGTTCCACTTGATGAACAACAGTAGCTGAGGTGGGTGGCATAGTTCAGGGTTGGGTGTGGAAATAACTACAAATTTTTGCTTGTAAAAGTCTGTGGCTTTGTATGGTGCAGCAGCCATGCTGCTGAAGTCCTGGGCGTATATCACACCTTCTCCTTTAAGGTTGTTCCAGGCTTGAAGAAGGGTGAAGGTGTTTGTCTGGATAAGGGGGTGGGAGGTGCCCAATCTGACCTTGATCAAGTTAAGCATTGCAGGTAAGATATTGGGGATGAATAAAATGTGTATCCAAGGGGAAAACGGCACATGTGGAGTTTTATAGTAACACTCGGGAGAAGCTGAGAGAAAAAAAAATGAGCTGTGTACTTCATACTGCAATGTAATACGTTATTTATATTGCAATAGAATATGATGGCACAGTCAAAGGTCTGAAAGGTTTATGGTTTGATATAAAGCATTAAACCTGTTGTAAACCTTGGTATACAAATAACTGCTCAGTATGCTGTAAACTACACAGTGTATGCTGTAAAAGAGTTGTGAAAACACACATTCAGAGAAAAACTGTTTTTCATACTAGCCAGACAGTGCATAGTTTCTAATGCAATGAGTTCTTTCCAGTGTTTGTGTCTAACAAAAGTAATTTAAAAATTCTGAGTAGCAACGTAGAGAATTTATTTAATGCCTTGTATAATGACTGACTGATTGCGATGATGAATTATATGGAGCTTTGTCACTAGGAGTCTGCAACAACAAGATAAGACAATAATCTTCTATTTCTATGCTTGTGGGCACATATTTTGAATTTTGACTTTTTTTTTTTTTTTAATGACTCATGCAATGGTGCATGATTCATTAATAGATTAGGAAGAACTGATGATACTAGGGTCTTTTTGCCCATGAAAGGATCTTGTTCTGTAATTCTTAGTATTTTCCCAAGTCAGACTCTCCATTCAAGCATGACTCAAAAGTAATTTAGCAGCAAAGATATTGATCAGTGCTCTAAATCTAACTGTAGTAATTTTCGTGCCCAGGAGACCAGATGATTTCTTTTCTGGTATCGATTTGAAAATAAATTGTCTTATTGAGCATAAAGTAAGCAGGAAGATGTCTGGAGCTCAATCAGTTTTTAATGTTGTTTTTGTTTGTTTATTTGCTTTTTATTTGAGTGGTAGACTTTTTACCATTCAACTGTATATAGTGAGGCAGCAGAAATGGTGATGCTTTACCATAATGAATCTATTTCAGCAAAAGGTTAGCAATCAACATCAAAATATGCCTATGGAAAATGGCAATGCCAGTACAGGATTTCTTTGTTGCTAGTAGAGTAAGAGAATTTGAAACCAGATATAGCAGCATTATCCAGAACAGTAAGACAGAAGTTCATTGCTCAGAACCTCCACCATATAATGTATTCACAACAGCACTATCACGTGAAGAAACTGCATGTGGTGCCAGCATATGAAGTTTAGAGGCAAAAAATACATATAGGCTTGCAGCAACCTGTATATAACCAGACTGGGTCCATGAGCTGCTGATTTGGCTGGCAGGGGCTCTGATGAGCATTTTTCTCCTTTCGTTTGCTGTTTTTTCTACATCTTTTGTCAGTTTGGAGATACTGAAAAGTCCGAGGTTGTGTAGTTTACCATCCAAAGGACTAGGGAGATGATATGTTACATGTTTTCTACAGAAGTCTGGTAAATGTAATTGAAACGCTTTTTTGCTAAGTAAATTTCCATGTGCTGAAAATTACTTTTCATTTACAAAGCAAGATGTTAGTATTTTCTGCTACATGTCCTACTATCCCAAGCTTTGCAGTCAATATTTTTACTCTTGATTTTGAACTGTGCAAATGTTTGTGTGCATGGTGGTTGATAGATGACCTAAGGGTTTAAGTAGTAGCTTTGGTTGGCCAAGTTTGTTAATGTGCATGTGTCTCTGGTTTATTTTGTTTGTTTGTTTCCCCATATAGACAGCTACGGATAGTGACAGGAGAATGGTTTTTTGAAGAGAGAGCAAAGCGCTTCAAACAATCAAATCTTGGAACTGATGTTGTCAGACAGTCTATCCTACACAAATTCCCAGGTAGGGACCACAAGAGAGAGATTTGCTTGTGCTTAATACGTTGAAACCTTGTTTCCAGAGTGTTTGACTTGTATCAAATTTGGAGATATGCTTCACTGTTGAAGGTGTAAGTATAATCAGTATTTTAATCTTAATTTTGTATTTGGGTATTACTATGCAATGCTTTCTGAATGATTAATATATAGGAAAGGTTAGGTATAAATGAATCTATGGAGATAGAGAGCTGCTTAAAATCTAACTGTCCAAACAGGTGGACAGTGTTATTTACCTGCAAAGCCAGCAGCAGAGGCTCTAAAAAGTTCATTCTCAGTTCCTGCCAGGAAGTTTGGCTGTATGCAGAGATCTGACCCAGCCGTTGTTTTACTATGGCTCTCTTATTTGTGATGGTGGTGTGTAAAAAGTATTCCATTTTTATTTTTCAACTCTGAATAAGAAAGATATATGTTAACTCCTGCGCTGTATGCTGGAGCATGGGCTATATCTAGACTACTTGGCACTTCTCAGTTCTCACTTGACTTTCCTTTTGCCCAAATATCTCCAACAAATTGCACCTGCACTTTTAGGTACAGTAAACAGTCTGGCCATCTTGACCAAGCACCGCAAGTGTACCATGTCTCTGAGCTGCTGTGGTCCCATGGGAGGTACCACACATGGAAGAACCACTGATTTAAGAAACAAGATTTTTTCCTAAATGCTAATGCTTCTGTCTTCACTTATCTACTTCACTCTGCACATAGGAGCTGTTCCTTAGGTAGTGTGTTTTCAGATGTAGCATTTATCACTTTCAGTAGGAAAGTGGTGGGTATGGACAGTTTGTAGGGAGAAGGGACTGGTTTACTGCCATTGGAAAAATGCCTGGTGCAAATATACTGCTTGGCAAAATACTGATCTTGCCAGTATCACTGTGCTTCAGGAGCTGTCAAACTGGCAAGTATCTAACGTTCTTTGGGTTTTGATATTATGCAGCCTGTCAAACTGGGCATTTTGTGATTTTCCGGTTTGTCATTTGATAGGTATATTAAAAATATATATTTAAGCCATTTTTCCTACACCTTACTCCTAGTTGAACAAACATTTTAATTAGGAAAACATCTTTTCATTTATCACAGAAAATACCATACACTGCAAAACTCCATTTCAGGTCCTTTGGTTATTAAATGTTGCCAATGATAAATTCAGAAGTTCAAGACGAGTTGATAAGGAGAAACATTTCAAGCTATTTTAAAATTTTATTTTCTTTTATTAAAAAGAAAATCCAAAGAACCCCCCAAGGTGGTTTTTATGTCTGATATTTCATCATATGGTTTTATTTAATATTGAAAAATGGAAAATCTTTTTTTGTAGCTTGTTTGACATGTGCTACCTTTTTTCCCTTTTTTTTTTTTTTTTTTTTTTGCCCCTCCACTGAAGATACAGTTTCCAGTAAGGAAGAAAGAAGAACATTTAAAGATCAACCTCAAGAGAATGAAGAAAAAAGGCCAGAGGTACCAGTCTCCTCCACAACTGGGCATAAATCAATCTTCGGTGGACCTAGAAAGATAGGGTAAGGCCTTTTCTTTAGGAAACTGATAAGCCAAATAACAGCTGTATAAGGTTGGGTGGATTTTCTTTGGAGATTGTCCAGTGTTCCACATCAGCCTCAAACTTCACAGAGTTAGAAACAGCCTTCATTTAAAAGTGTACTTACTATAATTAGACTGCTGTTTCCTAGGAAATGCAGCAGTAATTACTCTTCAGCTATAAAGGTAGCAGAAAAAAAGGCAATTTTGCTCCTGGATTTTTCTTGTTTACCTTTGGAAGTAACAGAGTGTCCCTAAAGGCAGGTTTGCTGAACAAGCAAATGCAAAAAAACCCAGTATTTGGAGGGCCTGTTTTTTACGTACACTGGTCAGTTCTGCTCACAAGTCAAGTTTTTCTTTAGCTTCCAGCTGGGCAAATGCAGTCTAACAGCCAAGAAGTACCCCTTTTTTGTGCGTGTGACAGTGAATAAACAGATACGGTGCTGCTCATCTTGCAGTCTCAGTGACGTGTGAAACCCCAGTTTGGCTGTGCCGCTAGAGGAGTGCTCCTTTGCTCTCGGGGACACCGACAGATGCATTGAATATATGGTTGCACGAGCGGTGTCTGGATGTAATTTGAGGCTATTGGGTGAGTGGGAAGGAAAATCTGATGAATGTTCATGTCATGGCTGGAACTCCATGGGCTGGTAGTTGGAAAACTTTGTTTCTGTTGGAAGAAAGAAGATGTTTTATTACAGATCCTAAATATAGGGTGGGTGGGTAGGTAGGTCGCTTTCTACAGCCTTTTTTCTTCTCAGGGGAGCTGAGTATGGGATTACTTGTTCTAGTGACTCTAGAAATTAACATGAGTGATTTATCTCTCTTTAGTATTGGGGGAAAAGAGCATCAGAACGCCTCTGGCTTCTCAAATTAAGATGAAGAAAGAACCAGTTTAGGGAATCTACCAGAATAGGACCTAGATGTTGCTCTGAATCATGCTAATTGCTAGCTATATTAAGAGTGCATTAAAGTTTACTTTTCTAATCCTCTTTTCATTTAAATCCTTTGTGCAAATCTATTACTCATATTCCCCCATGAGAAGCAATTATTTTTTATAACTGTCTGTTGTTTATTTTAGTGGTGTTCAGCCCTTTTTTTCAGCCCTTTTTCAGTTTGTGGCCTGAGATGTTTTCTGGTGGTGATATTCCCCATAAAGGAAATTTAATCCTACAAGAATTAGGTTTGCTTTTCCCAGTATATTTCGTGGCCTCTCTTAGATGTAGTTCATTATTCCACCTCTTCCTTCCTTGCTCCTTCTTCCTCCCTCACGTTTCACATTCATGTATCTCATAAGTGGATTTGCCTTAGCAAAGCCATTTTGGGGCCAACTCCTACTGACATTTAGCGCCATGCAATAAAGCAACAGTCTATTGTTGTTTGTAAGTCTATGAAGAATACTATTACTTTTCAAAACTTCATTTAATTTCTTTCATTTCTGTCTTATTAGGCCACGTGTTGCAGGATAAGGGGGTGATGTTATGTTTTTGGAAAAAAACATGTTGGAGGCATTGATGCATATGATTGTAGAAATTGCAAAGAAATCTTTAAGAGAAAATACATAAAGTATAATTTACTAGGGGAAAGTACACATACTTAATCAAAAATACTTTGCTATGTATAACCTGTAAAAAAAAAAAAATAGAGAGAGGGTTTTTCACAAAAGACACCTCTGGTTCAAAGATTGAAGTGACCATGTTGAGTAGGAGGAATGTTTTCGTGTTTTGTGTCTTAAAAAGAAGTTTATAGAAAATACGATGCTTTTTTTTTATTCGTAGGAATCAGCTCGATAATTAGATTTGGTGCTCTATTAACTCATATCCAGAGTTGTCCATAGGTCAGAGAGATGAAATAAATAGAATGTATACATCACATCATTTTCAGTCAGGTTGCTGTTTCCTGGGAAAAACCTTACACTTTTTAAGATCTGTTATTCCCTGTTTCATCAGGAAGGTAATTAGGGCGGTTACCAAAGGAGAAATTACAAATGCAAAAGATGAAGGCGAAAGGAACACAGGCTCAGAAGTTGAAACCCAAAGTCTGCGCAGTGGCAAGTCAACACCTTGCTCCGAGAGGTGAGCAGCAGAAATCTGGTACAGTTTCTGCTAGGATTGACCTAGAGATGTGTGCCAGTCCTCTGTGTTGCATTGTGTCTTTGAGTAGTCGGCGTTAATATAAACTCTGCTTCTCAGTGTTGTTTTTTTTTTAAAGAAAAAACCCTAAAAATTCTCTCCATCCATCTTCCTTTTCTCTTCTTGTGTTCATCTGGTTGTTTTTTGTTTCCTGGGTTTTAGTTGATGACCTGTGTTCCTGTTACAGAACTGAGGCTCTTTGTTCTAAAGTTTTTCTTCAGTAATGACGTTAATTGCTTACAACTTATATCTTCTTCTTCAAAGGCTCTGTTTGCCCTTCTTTTTCCATGATTGCTGTCCCAGAGGTATCTATGCAGCAGTTTTGATATACCAGACTGCAAGAAAGTTATCATGCAGTTAACCGAAAATGAAGCAAAGTAATTTTGTTTGGGGTGGTAGAATTCAGCACCCGATAAACTCTGTGTACAGGCTCAGAAGGATAAATAGAATAAAATACTTAGGTAAAAAAAAGGCCTTTATGTTTGTTTGCCTTGCTTGGCTTTCACATAAAGCATCAATTTCTTGCTTTCACCCAGAGCCAGGGTGCAGGATTTATTTAATTAGGAGTATTGAGTCTTTATGGCAACTTCTTTCTGTACCCATCATCTCATCCTCACCTAGACAAATCAGTGTCCTTGTCAAAGTACATAGTAACCCAGCTGTGTTGCCAGGAGATGCTTTTGGTAGGGGGATTGAATATTTTACTGTCTATGGAAGATGTGGCACTTTCTAAATATTAGTTTGTGGAAAGATTGAGAAGCAGATCATGTTTCTCAGCAGAGGGATGAAAATTCCTGTCTTGTACATGCATAGTTAAATACTTTAATTAGGTATTTGAGGATGCTTGCTTTAGTTCATCTATTGTTAATTTATAGAACTGAGTAGTAATTATTAAAAATAACAGCAGTTTCCCAGGCTACCCCCCGTAACTGTTTTGAATTGCAAATTAAAAGAATATAACAACATCTTGTGACACTGTAGCTGTCCTAGATTTTCCTGCATATTTCCAATTTTTGTAATTGCCTTCATCTTTTTAGCTGCATTGCCAGAATTGGTAGTATTTCACCTACCAGCCAGGAAGCCGAGAGAGAATTTTCATTCTTTCTAAACATTTTGGTTGAAGAGATCTACTGAGCTGGTAACAGGGAGGCCCAGGCCATGAGTTCATTTCTTCAGCTAGTTCATTTCTACTCCAGCAAAAATCTTTACTGATTTTGCAGTGGAATGAACTGGGAGGCTGCATCAGCATACTTCTAGGAGAAATAGTATAGGAATTTCAGGCTTATCTACACGGGCACACTACCCCATCGTACTGGGGTCTCGTATGCCACATGGAAATGCCTGGCATAGTCAAGTTATAACAACATTTTTCTTTTGTTGTCTACTTAATATGTGTATAAAATGTGTTGAATGTATTTTCACTCTAATAGCAGAGTGAAATAAGGGCAAAGAACGGGAGACGTCAATTTAGCAGGTTTGATGACTCCTGCAGAACCCATTGTAACATCTTTTCAAGTCTTTTATCTCCGTTCACTATTACTTTTGAACACTTCTCTTTATTTATGTTAGTTTACACAGTGAGGGGAAAAAAAGCCGTAACAACAATTTTTGTAATAGAAAGTCACAACAATCTGTCAAAACTGGTGTAAAATGCAATAAAATTCAGGTTTTCAACATTTTATCTACTTGGCATCCACTGGTAGGTTTGGAAATCAAGTTGTGTGCATCGAAGTCCAACAGCTTTGATAAGATACAGACGACAGTCAGTAACCTTGATTTTTCTAACTTTGCATCACCAAAGACACATCTTTATGTAAACAGATAGGACTAAAATTCAACAAAGCACGTTTAGTAGGATTTGTTGATCACTAACTCATTAAATTAAAAAGTAGCAGTGCATGTATATGACGTGCACATGCGTAAGAGCATGTTTATTATGCATTATCTATGGTTTTCAATGTACAAAATTGGATGGTAATTGTTAAAAACATTACCATATGCTCACTAAAAGATAAAGACATGGTTGCACAACATTTGTAGGCAGTCCTGGTGTTTGGGGTTTTCCTCTGTATTCCTTATTTTCTGTAACTCCACCGATGTGGATTTAGAGCCTGTGCTCACTGCTTAATGTAGTGGTGAGACAGGAGGTGTTGTGTTCCAGAGTATTTTGTTGCATCTCAGCAGTAATTCTAATAAAAATTTCCGTTGTGGTAGAGAAGATTTTTACTGCAGTTACTCTAAGTGTGATACGACAGCCTAAACCAAGTGAAAGTGAAATTCAGATGTTGTCCAGCACAATGAAGATGCCTGCATATCTGAGATATTTATTAAGCAAGCTTATTTTGGCTGCAATTGTACTGTAAGTTCCAAAAGTTTTCTCCAGCAAATTTGCACTGCTGGTGTCCTCTGACTCTGTACCTTCCATATGGAAAAGGCTGCAATTCCTGCATTAATTCCTGTTTACCAGTAAGTAGGAACGTATGCAGAACTGTTATTGTACTGCAAGACTTTTTTAGATTTCTCTGAATTGCCAAGGAAAATGGAAAAAATGTTGAACTGATGTTTCTGGAGAAAGAAGAGTAGATAAGCCAAGAACTTCTACTTTTACTGCAAATCAAATTTGAAATGAAAATAAAACTTTAATTGAAAATGTGTTGTAATACATTTTAAAGAAATTTTCATTGTTCCAAGAGGTCAAAAAAGTGCAACAGCTTACCCTTTATAATGCTCAGTGTTCACGTGGACTAATCAGCATTTTCTAATAGAAAATGTCTCATGGAAAAATTTCTGCCTGTTGTGGTATTAGACAGAAATTATGCTGATCGCACATACTTCTACTGATAAAAAACCTGGCAAAAAGACTTGTCCAGCTTTCCTGGCTTTCCAGGCCAATTGAAAGAATCGGCCAGTATGGGTCAAGAGTTATTCTTGTAATATAAATAGGACAGGGAGCAAGTTTTTATTTTTCTGGAGAGGACAGAGAGCAGATAGCCAAGGCGTTTAGACTTCCTGGAGATAGTGCTGGCGTTAACATCAGCTGCAAAAGTGGCCAGAGCTCCCATGTCACCACAGTTTTCCTTTAAACCAAGGAGCAGCCTGGTAGGAAATATTACATGAGTTGTTGCACCCTCTGTTGGGTTGTGAATGCAGTTGAAAAGAACATCATGGACATTGAAAAGAAATGCAGCTTCTGCACTTTGAACAAGAGCCGCCTGTTTGGGCTATTCACAGTTCTGGTAGAAGTGCTGAAAACATGTCTATGTATAAAATAATTCACCCTTGCCTGTGGTTTTTTTTTTTTTCCAGGCGACCATTTCCTTGCAATGGGTCACATAGTTCGTCCACGGTGATTTTATTCCAGCAAATTGTTATGATGGCTGTTTCCTTGCAGTGGTTCGCTAAACGGGTTGACCTGGTTTGCTTGAGGCAATAACGCTTTAATGCTCTTCTCTCCATCCTAGAGGGAGCACTCCTTCACTGAACAGCAGCGACGCAGAAGCCGCTGCGGGCCACCTGAAAGGGGCCGTGGGTCCTGCGAGCAGAGGCAATGTTTCCATACCTTCCCTCCCGAGGTCCCCAGCGCTGAGCGCACGCAGCATGACCACGGACTACAGCAGGGTGAGTACAGTCAGGTAGAGCTGACACCAAACAGGATGACTTGGCTGGTATCTGCCCTGTTAGACCAATCTGTAGCCCAGAAAGGACAAGCCTGACGGAGATTTTGCTTCCTCCTTAATTCTTGCTGGGATCAGTGAAGATCTCACCTCGAACAGAATTTGTCATGGACTACCAGTGATGTTTTTTTCTTATGTCTAAAAATTGCTCTCAATGTCCATCATTACAGATTTTGAAGCGGAAAACACAAAGGATAGGAGTAAGCGTTTTTGTCACTTCAGGCCTCAATTAAGTGCTGTGAACTAAGGATGTGACTTTCCATCAGGCAGGGTTCAGCATGCTCCCACTAACTTCTAATGGAAATGTTGCAAGCTCAAGACTTGCAGAAAATGAGGCCATACTGATTTTAGCTTTTTCTGGATTCAGACACTGGACTCTGCATAAATTGTGGCATAACACAAAATGTGTACTAGACACTGTATCCAAATGAATAGTGGGATTCCTCTTCCCTGCCGTTAGGCCTCTTGGGATGTAGGTGGCCACATCTGAGCTTTGTAACAAGGAGATGGATGTGGCTCATCCAGCCAGACACAGACACTTTATTTGTTCCCAGACAGCCTGCCTGCTTGTCAGGCCGCTCCTCCTGACTCTGCACTGAGACGCCCAGCCTGAATTTGTTTCAGTCACCCCTCTTAAGAAATCAGGATTGTACTAGCAATTTATTCTAAGTTTCCATGATTTAAACGTACAAGGAAAGTGAAATTTATAGTTAGAGGTAGTGCCTTTTACTATTGATGTTTGGAAAAAAGTAGGTGAGTATTTGAGCTCAGAGCCCTATTGAACGCATCAATTTTTTTTCTAACTTCCAAATATTTGGTCTAATATATCGTCCTTCCAAATAAAACATAAATTAGCATATATGAAGGGAAGTTTTGGGACCTGTAGGTAAATTAACAGTTGTTTTATTTATATTCTTATTAGCACACAGGCTGACTTGATTTCAAATTTAGATTAGATTTGGTTGAAAAAGGCCAATCCATTTAATTTAGATGGAGTTATGTCATTAGCTATTTCTTTACAGGAAGGCAAAAAGCCATAATGATGTCAAGCATATTTACTTTATTTAAGGGGTTATACTGGAATAATTTAATTAGTTCAAGTCTGTTTGGTTTTACCTTGACTGAAATCATTATGCTGGTATGAAAACAACAGGTTTTATCTTTTCTTCCCTTTTTTTTCTTTTCTTTTCATTTCTAAGTTACATGAACTTTTAATAGATATGAGTTTTTCATTTCCCTCCTCTCACTCCTGATGCATTGCTCTGATTCTTCAGTTGCAAATTCAGAACGTATGCATGAATCTCATCATTGTGTAAATTTTATGCATTATCTATGCTAAGCAGAGCAGATAAGATTGTAATCTAAATATATTCAATAACAAAATGGATGCTAAAGGAGCCTTGGAGTTCTGGGAGCTAATAGAAGTGATGCATTTGTAAGCTGATGGTGAATAAACTCACTTTTGGTATTTATGGGATGTGCATTTTTCTTATTGGGCAGGACACTGGCTTAGAAAATGGCATGATAATTCCAGCAAGTGAAAGCGTACCTGAAGATTTAGTAAAGAAGCACTGTAGGAAAGCATCTGGAACACCTTCCATCGCAGTTTCTAGGGTATCTTTGTCATCAGGCAAGTATTAAACCTTTTTCTTCTTTCTGCTAGCCTTTATCATCAGAAGATTATTCCTATTCTTGTGACTCTGCTCCTTCTGTTTTTTTAACGTGCACTGAAAGATCAGATGTAAGTTTCATAAATTTGTTCATATTCATTCTGAAAATTCTTCCTTTTTACTAACCAAATTTATACTACTTCAAAAGTTTCACATTTGAAAAACTGGTAAGCTTAACCCCAGTAATGTTGGCACAATGTTACTACTAGGTAAATCACATGCTCTTACAATTGTTACAAGATTTCATTCATAATTCCACATTGTTAAATCATTCCCTGTGGGGTCATCTGTATGAAATACTATCTATCTGCAATCTGTGTAAAATACTGCTGTGCTGCTGCCATTGCATTTCACACCCACGTTACCCAGAAGCAGATTTGGGAAACAGAGAGCTGTCAGACACCAAGCCCCTTACAGATTTCATGTCATTTCGTTTTTATACATCATGCACTGCAGCAGTCTATTCAGCTGTAATTTGCCTCATTTCATTGGAGGCTGTTAGGTAAATGAGGCTTGCCCAGGAAGGTGCTGTCAGAGACACTTTGCCACAGTGGGTGAAGATCCTCCTTTTCCTATCTGAAATAGGAGGCAGGAGCACCCTGCACTCTTTTGCTTCTTCCAGGCCCTCGGTTGGCTTCTTACAGGGCTAACAGAATGGGTTCAGATCTACAGGTTTCTCTCTAAAACACATCAGGGCTCACTTTATTTCAGCTGAATTTAGCCCAAAGTAGAAACATAGCGGCATGTCCCACAGAGGTAATCAAAGGAGATAATGTTCTTCACCTTAGATTTTTTTCAACTTGAAAGCATCAGAGTTTCTTTGAGAATGTTGTACAGTGCAACTCCAGGCAGAGGTGTTAGACTGCTACTTCTTTATGAAGTGAAAATTCTCCTGTTTCTGCTACCTTATAAAATAAAAGGTTCTCCTAATAGAAAAGAGCTGGCCTCACGTTACCAGAGCAGATGGATGCTGAGCAAAATGGCAGGCAAACTGGGAATGGGCGTCAGAGTCTTTATTGTCTCTTTGTTGGAGAATCTCAAAGGGCATTAAGCTCAGGAGAGTGACCTTTCCTGTCACATCAGCTACAACCCAGGTAGAAGATGAACAGTTAATATCTTTCCAGATTCCTACCTGCAGTATCTAGAAGTATTCTCTTCCCCCTCTTTCTTGCTTGATATATTGAACAGTCACACAAAAGGCTTATATGGGGAGGACTAAGAAAACCTTTCTTCAAGAAATCTAATGTGTCCTGTGCCTATAGAGCGGATGAGACACCTGTAAGACTGAAAGAAGGTTGTGCATGTCTCGAGACTTGTTTGCTTCCTCCTCCTTTCTGGACAGGGAACACCGGTAATGGCAGAAGTACTTTCTATGTCCATCCATATCCCTAGTTGCTTAGTTCTGAAACAGACACTGGAGGAGGGAGTTTGATGATGGTGGGAGATGTGATAATCACTGTGAATGCTTAGACTGCAGGTTTTTCAATATTCCAGGCTGATAGGCCTACCAGAGAAAATCAAAAGCTTGATCCATAGTGTTGTCCACAGGAGACAGTTACAGCAGATAAATAGTACATGGGAAAAAGTATTGTTCAGAAGGCTGAATAGCATCAGAAAGCATGTTTTTCCATTGATCATATTGATCTTCAGTTGTCATAGAGTTTGTGACAGATGCCTAAAATATTTTTTTTTCTTAAAACACAATTGTGTTTGAGACAAAACTTATTAAAGTGTGGAAGTTGAAACAGAATATTTTTTGCAGGAATTATAGCAAACATTTTAATTGTTTTTGTTTTCCAGATCGTAGCCGATCTGAGATAGATTTGAGCGAATCTTTCTCTGAAGGAAATGAGGATACTTTGAGCATAAGAAGCAAATCTGTACCGAGTGCCTTAGATCAGGAACTGGTGAGTTATAAATATGTAAATGTTTATCTGGTGGAAATCCTGTTCATTCAGACTTCTGAAATCAGCACTGTATGTATAATTATATAAAATACAAATAATGCGGAACATTGTTTCAGGGATATTTAATGAGTTTTTAAACAGCTTCATCTTCTGAGCGTATGTGCTTTAGAATGATTCCAATGAATAGTTACAGTTTGTTATTAGTTTGCTGGTTTTTGAGTTTACAGGTGAAATAAATCTGGCCTGAAAATAAATCTCAGACCCTGTTACGCATGCTCCAAAGTTCTGTTAATTCATACTTTCTTCGATTTTAATTTTGATGCTGAGAAATACTATACTTTACAGGCTTTAATCTTTCTCTGGTTTTGATTTTCCTCTCATGTATTTTTTTTTTGGCAAATGAAGCCCCAACTTTGTGTTCTCCCACTCTTTCTTGCCTCTTCTTCCTGTTCACTGTTTTCCCCCTTCCATCTCCATGCCTTTTTCTATGCCTTCTATGGGCTGCTTTTCCTGAAGTGATTCACAACTTCCCTCTCCTCTTATGCACTTATCCAAGATATACAAGTTGCAGATGTGCATCGATGCTATAAAAGAATTTCCAAGCTTGTTAAATATGCATGAGGGGGTACAAAAAAGAGCAGTTATTTATATAGTTCTTCATCTACTCATAGTTTTTTCTGAAGTTTCCAAATGTGCGTTTGTAGCTTAAAAAAACCATAACCCTCTGTGTTATGGTTTATGCATTTTGTCTATTGTCACAGTCCTTCCCTACCATCTGCTCTTTTCAGAAAAGCATTGGCCATGGGAGATGATGTCCTTCTTGTAGCATTTGATACTTGTGGCTTGGTGGAGAACAACCTGTTGGGCTTCCCATCTGTTCCTTGGATTGTAAGCACTCAGAGAATTTGCTGGCAGCATTGCTTTTTTGAGTTAATCTTTAAGGAAATAAAAGAAGCCCTTCTTGTGTGTCAGATTTCTGTGGAAGAAAAATTTTTTTAAAAGCAGTTTATTTTTTAATTGTAGCAAAGAAAAAGGATGTATTATTGATTGAGAAGTTGGAAAAGATTGCAGAAGAGAAGCATAAAATAAGAAAATACAGGCTTTAAATGCCTTTATATTAGTTTTCTGCTCTAATTAGACATGGTGCAGTAGTTATCACCGAGTAATTTCTGAAGCAGGTTTTCAAGAGATTCCAAGTCCAGGGTGGTTTTCTGTTCTTTGATTATTTTTTTTGTCTTCCTCATATTCGGAGCTTTTTAAAAAATTTTTCCCCTCTTCTTCTCTTGCTGACTCTGAACGAAATTTCAGATTGCATCTCAGCAGCTCTCTAGCTTCTTTGCTAACATAGGAGACGTCTCTTGTGACATAACATTGATTTAGTTGCTCCGGGGTCTGTAAGAGTGCTAATTCCCCTTTAAACTTCATTCGTAACAGGGTTCATAATTCTCTAATTCGTGTTCTTGCTTCTTCTGTCTTATGAAGTCAATTGACTGCATTCATCAGCTTTAGTATTACTGTGTTTTTTAGGATAGTTTTACTCACAGGAGTCCTTCAAAGTCTTGCCCCATGCTCATTATGTATGCAGTCTTTTTATATAAAGGTTGTGTTCCTGTTGCAGTTTAGTTTCTTTGGTGCTTGATATAAGAGGCAAAAAGAAAAATATCTGATTAAAATAACAACAGCTTCTGCAGACTGAGAAAAGTTATACCTTCTTTTCTCCTGGCCAGCTGGTGGAGCTGGCTGAGGTCCCTCGTTCTCTTATTTCTGGGTGATGGGAGCTGACAGTGATGTGGGAGATGCCACACATCAATAGGATAAGCAGATTGCTGGAATTTATTGACTGAAAGTGTGGGGAAAGGCTTTTAAATGCTTTGCTCCCAACTTTATCCAGGAAAACCTATTATGCATACAAAGAAAAAAGCTGGAAAATTGAATTGGTATTTTGCTTCTCTAACTTACCTTTCTCTTGACAGTGAAAAGGGACAACGCTAGAAACCCACATACTGTAGTATATATTTACCAAAGAGTGTGGGGAACCAGTTAAATCTAGTGTTGTGTTCAAGTGTGAGTACCTTGTCTAGAGAGGTGTGTGTGGAATTCCTGGCCAAGTAACGTTCATTACACGCTCAGCTGCTTTATTAGAAGAAATTGGATAATGTGCGTTTTATAACCCCCACTGGAGACGATGAGATTAATGCCCTACTAGCTCTAACTATAATAAGTTAATTCCACTAACCAATTATGTAGCTGCAGTTCTGTGGCACCTCCTGAGAAACATAATTGTTGTGGTGCAAAATGAATTAAAAGCATAGATTAAATGTTAACTTTTTTTTTTTTAATTTTCGATTTGGTAGTCAACTAACTGTCGTTAGGACTTTTTGTGAAGCACTGTTAATACGTGAGTGCCTAAACTTGAAACACTCCAGTCTGACAATGTTCCTTTACTGTTTTCCTGTATTTTATTATTCAGCAATAAAAATGTAGCATTGTTTATTTTAAAGTCCTCAGGTATGTATACAACAGTGTAAAGGAATGAGTTTTGGATGTGTTACCATAATTGCTTCTTCCTGTTGTGTGGGCAAGAAACTAAGTAGTGTATTCTTGGGCCAAACTTTAAACTTGAGTACATCGTCTGAATTCTGAAGTCCATGAGGAGAGTAGAAGTGAAGGATGGGATGGGGTTTTTTGTTTTTATTTTAGGGTGGGGTTTTTTGGTTTTACTTTTGAAGGATTCAGCTCTCTCAGGCTCTTGCTGTGCCTGAGTCTCCACAGACTTTTTCCTTGAAGTATCTGTGACTTGTTTTTCCTGTGGAGTGCTAGCAGTGCCCTGAATACATTAGAAAGAGACCAGCAGAGGAGGCTCATTGTAAGAATATGAAGCTAAGAGTAATTTTTGCTTCAGTATGTAAATTTTGGGCCCAAATAGAGTAATTGCTTGTCCTGATTTCCCTCTGCTCAATATTAAATATTCAGTTATGATTGGAAAGTAGTAATAGAAAATTTAGCATCACTTTAATCTGATTTTATTTCAGTTGTCACTGGAGCAAAGAAGAGATTTAACAGCTAGTTTTATGCATGCTAATGATAAATGCTCTGCAGAACTTTACATAAACTGTGACAGTTCAGCTCTCCAGAAGCATTTCTTCTATGCTCTGTTTTTCCTGATTAGCATAGAAGTCTTTGAGACTCCTGAGTTTGAATGCAGTACTTTTCTGTTTAGTTTAAGAGGGTGAGAGTGACTAAGCAATAGAGTAAGGTAGGTCACCATGTGTGAGATTTTTATAGCTGCAAAGCAGATATAAGGGATTTGAACATTTAACTTTCGTTAAAACTAAAAGCAGAGTCTTTCAAAATACCTGCCATAAGGTTTAAGGAAACGCTTGAAATTTTCAAGTTACAGTTAATAGGATGATAGCTCTCCATTGGGTTTTTTGCTGTGTTTAAAAAATGATTTTTTTTAAGCTAAAGATGTTACAGTTCAGCCTTGTTTATTAAGACTCAAGTACATACATGAAGCTGTGCAATTACTGATTTTTTTTTTCTCCCCACTTAAAAAGAAATATTAAAATTATACAGGAATTTAATTATTTTTAAAACATGAACATCAACTGTTTGGGGTTTTTTTTTTGGTTTACCCTCAAATATATTCAGTGTGTATGATGTCAGAACAAGTTTCTTCCCACGTGATTTGACAATAACTTGGGGCTTTCAGCACCACCTGTTAGATTGTGGGTCTGTGTTAATGATCATGTTCACAAAACCATCACCTGTTCACCAAAGACAGTGTGAAAGGCTCCAAGTGTAATGCAAATTGTGCGTTTGTCCATCTGTGTGCATGTGAAAGTGTGACTGACAGAAATGTGGATAATAATTGGAAAACTGGGTTGCTGGATTGTAAAAAAAAAAAAAAAAAAAAAAAATAATTTCCCATAAAACCATGAAACCTGGGCTGTAACCAGGAAATCAATTATGGCTTCTGGTTATAAATGTCTTTAGATAAACCAGTATCAGAGATCCCCTGGCCACTGGTATCAGACCATAATTCACTCATTTCTTTTGTTAAGTCTTGAAAAATTCTCAGCATGTCCCCATTTCCAAATCTGAATTCCTGAATGCAAATAATAGTAAGTAAAATAAGGTAACTCACATGGCATTGTAAGTGGGTTTTGTTTATGTGCACAGTTGTTGGCCATGCACAGAATAAGATATGAAGTGTGTGTCAAGCTTTTCACTTCTTAAGCAACTGAACCCTGAAAACCTAACAGCATCTTTTCCCCTTATGGTATGTGTCTGCACAAAGATGTGGAAAATGTAAATCAAAATTCCTCTAGAGATTAGAATTTTGAATGCATCCTGCACAGTCTTCCTAAAGCAGGAAATATAAAAAAAAAACAAACCCAAGCAACAGAGGCTGACCAAATACAGAGCAGAGCACAACTAAAATGCCTGTTTGTCATTTAGGACTATCTGGATGAAACAGAAGATATTGACGACATACTGGCCTCTCGTTATTCAAGGAAACACGGACATTTGGCAAGTGGATTATCAACAGTAAGATCTTGAGTAGAAAACACATGCTTTTTTCTTTCACAAAAGACCATTGCTCCTCCAAAAAGAAGTTTAACTTCATACCACTTAGCAGCAGACCATCTTTCATCCTGCACTTGAGAAACATTCTTTAACATTTAGATAGTTTTTCTACATTTTTAATGCTGTTTAAAGCTAAAATGCAGTTCTCTGCAGCGCATGGAAAGAGAAAACCATTTTGCATACTCATCAGCAGATTTCCTCACATGCTCAGGTTACCACCAAGCTGCCACATGGAGAAGGCAAACCATAATGACTGCTCAGCTTTGCAGAGGAGCACTTAATCCAAATTTTCTTGAAGTGAACAGAACAAGACTGTGGTGGGATCTTACATCTCAAAACACTTTCTGATTGATCAGGTTCTTGGGACACAAATACTCATATATATCTTTCACTTCCGTGGCATCATTGTCCACCCCCTAGCCCTGCTTCTCCCCTTTTCATGATGTGGTTTCTATGACACCCACATCTGAAAAGTATTCCTCTTTACCATGAGGAGGGAAATACTTGGGTATTTTGGTTTGTGACAACTTTCTACCTTCTGCAATAATTGTAGTATTTTTCTTTTATATCTTTTTTTTTTCTTGTCATACCCACAAACTATACACTGTAAATCAGATGTTTGAGTCTTGTGGTTGTCTAACTGTTGCAACTTAATGTTGGTTTTAAAAGGATAGCTGCATTTTCAGGTTGTAACAGGTGCTTGAGATGCAACAAAATTGATATAGCAAGCCTTATGCAGTTTATTATGCAGTCTGTTATTGACTGGGGAAGAAAATGGATGATAAAAGTAGCCTTTAACATGTCTAGTTTGTGACTGCCTGCTGTGTACCTCATTTTTAGGATCTGACACTTAGGATGCGGGCAACTAGATAGCACCTTCAGGAAAGTTGAGGAACCCCCTCTGTCCACTCTTCTTCATGACTTGTGCCAAAGAATAGGTCTGGTCAGCGTATAGAGTACCAGAAAACTGCAATAAACTCCAGGTAGAAGATGAGAGAGTTTAAGAGAATGGAGAGAGATGAATCTGTATGCTAAAAGGGAAGAAAAAATTTGGTCCCTGACAGTTACCAATGAACTGTCCTTTCTAGACTGCAGCCCCATTAGTCCCCATGCAAGCGGGGCCCAAGGAGTGCCATTTAAGTTCTTGATCCCAAAGAGATGGAGTTGACTGAATCCAAGCTTGGCATCTCCAGGAAGGAGAAAAGGCTGACAAAATCAGAGCATTTCGATATCTTAGAACTGGCCATGTCCAGACCCTTTTCCCTTCTAATTTGTGTGGTTCACAGAAACAGACAGAACAGAAACGTGTGGCACTTTGCACCGAATCAGACTTGAGCAAGTGTCAACTGTTGACACTGGTCTAATTAGACCAAATTACCTGAGGCCGACTGTGACTCACTGTCTCCAATGCTTGCTGGTTCCATGGATTTTACAGACAGAATTATTTTTATTTCCTCTGAATATTGATAGGAAGGTTGCAGGTGCTTAAGTGCTTTCTCTGTTTAGGCCACTAACTGACAAACTGCATTTAGAGAGCCTTCCCTCTGTGTACTGCAGGCAGCATTCTTTCTGGGCATTGAGTTTTGCCCTTTCCTGTAGATTTCCCTTCGACCTTTTTCTTAAGCAGAGCACAGCTTTTCCACCGCTGTAGGTTTGAGGTAATCTCACATCTCAATGCTCTCGTTTCTCTGTATTCACCATGACATGATTTTTAATGCCACTGCAATGCTAATGGCAAAGTTGCAAATGGCAAGCTTCTGCTCCCTGCAAGAGCAGGTTAATTTTACACGTTCTTTTTTCATTCCCCTTAAGTGTCTGTTACTAGTTATTAACATTCCCTCTCTCTATTACTTCTGCCTTTACTCTACTTGTTGTAAGCCTTTGAGCCTTCTGCACTGTGCAGATTTTTTCGTGTACTTATCTGTCAAATGATTGTCTACTATTAAGTCACATGGCAATAACATTATTCATGAACAGTAGGCTCTAAAGGCATGATTTTTCTATTTTTTCCCCCTTTCTTTTTTCAAATATGAGAATTTAAAGTACAGTATGGGTACTCTGACAAAGAGCATTTGAGGTAGAGAAAGAGATATCTCAAAGGATAAAAGATACTCGATATCCACCTGTAACATGAGTGAGCAAAAATGGAAAGGGAAAATGACATTTAACAGGAACTGTATCTCAGCATTAGGGTATTTTTCTTTGAGTTTTCCTGAAGCTAACATATGAACTATGCATTTATTTTTTCCTGCATTCTTCACTGATTCCTCTCCTAAACTCATTCATGTGGTTGTGTCAAGATGCATCACATCAGTAAGACTGAATTGTTCTGGTGCCTTACTACAGTGATAAGATATGATGCAAAACAAATATAATTCTTAGTGAGGTACTGAAATGAGGCTCTGCATCCTCCATATGTGTGGTTATGTACTACTTAGGAAACTAGAAAATGAGTAGATTTCTTAAGGACATCACATTTAGCATATGTGATGTCCAATGGAAATGCCACCGAACAGAGTCTGTGGGGACAAAAATCAAGTATATCAAACACTCCTACTAAATTTGTATTATCTTGTTTGTGGTTTGCCAGCAATTTAGAAATTGTGTTTCCATAAATTCTATGGTCAGAGGTCATCTATTTAGGGGATTATATTAGAGGTTATCTGTTAGGATTTTATGTTGGTACCCCCCGTCCCTCCCCCAATCATTTATCCCTTGCTGCCCACTTAACTAAAGATTCAGTAGAGAAAAACTTGTCCATCTCTTCATGTTGGTATAACCTTGTTTGTTTTTTGAAGTGGGCACACAAATTGTTACTTTCCTGTAACAGGAAAGTAATTTAGGCATTTTGTAGAACATACTGAGACTGTTAAGTTCACTAACAGTGTCCAAGGATACCTATTTTTGTGTATGATAGAGGTGGAAATGCATAAATGGTAAAGGCTGGAATTCAGCTAGAGGCATGTTAGGAATAGGAGAAAATATGGCACATTTGTCAGTGTGTGTTGTTAATTCTTCAGTAATTTTAACAAGTCCTGTTAGTGGAATTTCAGCTAATTGTACAAAGGAATAAAAGGACAAGTATTTTTCTTCTCTTTTTAAATGAAGAATATAGAAGGCCAGTGGAAATACAAAAAAAACCAACCACCAAACTACCACCTTTTTCCTGTTTATTATTCCAACATGATGTATAAAATTAAATTTATGGATAATGATATCTCATTCTGGTTTTTTATGTCTCTTCTTGTTTACCATATTGACACAAGCCTGCTTATCCCTCCGGTTCTCTTTGCTGCAGGGCCCTTAGGCACGGTGCTCCCAGAGTTGTGTTTTGCCACAGACTGATTCTTTTTGTGTGGCTCTTCCCTCAGTGCTCTTCCTTCTTCCCTGCAGCTGATAGAGGATTAGGTAGATCAAGATGTAGTTTCCCTTGAGGTTATTGTGAGATTTCAAGAAGCTGCTCTGGCAAGCAGAGGGGGGAAAATGTTTCCTCAAATATTCTATTACTGTGTTTTTTCCCACAGTGATATGTTTAAATATTTGCGTGTGGTTTTATCTATTCTTACAAACTCCACACAGAAAATGAAATTTCTTACAAAATTGCCAATCCAGCAAATATACGAATGCTTATCTTTTAACTAGCTGAAGTGAGAACTGACTTCATGCAGATGTAAATGAGGACAAATCCAAATACAGTCCAATACAAATCTGAATCTGTTGAGTTGGTGTTCTAAAGTGTAATTTGTTTATTTTGATAAGACAGATACTTCATTTCTATTTAATTGCCTTGAGCCACAAGTCCTTCAATACTCAAAGTAAATGGAAAGCACTTCTAGCGTTTCTCTGATTGTTGATACCTTTTACTTTCTTTCTCGCTATGGCTTTGCAATGCAATCTTCCTTTACCTGTTTATATAGGTAAAGATTTATCACTGTACTTATTCTTTCTTATTGCAGCTATCTAATGCTCTTTTCTCTTGATCTTTTGCACTGCCTTCTTTAAAGAACTCCCCAGAAGGCTCTGACAGAAAATGGACGTATTTAAATGTGCCTGAAAAAGATGGTGATACTGTGAGTTCTCCTGAATCCTCTGCTTAGCTTACTTTTAAGGTTTCTCTCTCATTTCTCCCTTTTTGTTGAAGACGGTACCTGTGTGTCTTGCAAGCTTCCTATGTACTAGGATTTAGATGGTTATATATTTGGTTTTGAGCAATCTTGTTCAATGACTCAAAAGAAAACATGCACCAGATTTCTCAAATCCTTCTGATTCTGGCAATGTACATAATGCTCTGGTCTTCTTTAAAAACACTTAGTTCTTTCCTAATTGCAATCTTTTGGAAGAGGAAAATCCCCATAGCAATACTCTGCATGGTATGAATGAAAAAAGGAGATCAAAGGGTGATATATTATGTTACAGTGGAAAATTTTGTGGGATTACTGCTAAACTTTTGGATTTAGGAAAATTGGAGAAAGGGTGGGTAGTGAATTTGCTCATTCTTTTAGAATTGCTAATGAGAGGTGAGTTTCACTTTAAACAAACATAGATTTATACTTCCATTATAGGAAGCATGCTTATAACTTTTTCTAATGGTTCTGTCAGCAGTTGTCTTAAGAGACAGTAAAAATTAGGTGGACAGATGAGCCAGAGAGGTTATTTTTTTTCTGCTTGGAACTTTTGTGAGCTTGCAATTTATGTAGCCTGTCTGCTCTTCAGTTCATGCATGAATTAAATGGTGATAATTTAGATTTAGTCATGTTTATAAATAGGTTTGAGTCCTATGTGGAAAAACATTGACTGTCTAGACATTTAAGCTCTTAGTAATTATATTTCTTATTCCTTTTTACATCAAATGGTGGTATTTCTGTTCTATAATATATCTGTTTTCATAACAAGTCCTAACAAGTGTGACAATATTGCAAGGCTGTAGCCGTACGAAAAAAAACAAAACCAAACAACAAATTCTGGAAAAGAGTAATTTGTTTAAACCTCTAAGTCCTTTTTCTTCTCCCCCTCCAGACTAGCATTAACAGCATGCTGAGTGTATATAGTGAAACTGGTGACTATGGCAACGTGAAGGTCAGTGGTGAAATCCTTCTCAACATCAACTACAGCTACAAAACAGGTGCCCTCAACATCCTGGTGAAAAGTTGCAGAAACCTGGCTGTTGCAGATGAGAAGAAGCAAAGGACTGATCCGTAAGCATAGAATAATTTCCCTTTAGGCTCTGCTAGGGGTGTCCTCCACCTTATCACATGCTGTAGTCAGTGATGTAGCCTGGGGTTGTGATGTGAGCCTGAGAACACACAGGATCCAGTCGCTACAAGGCAGCATTCTGATGATGGTTGATTTTGGATTCCCGATTGGAAGTGAATTTTCAATATATTTACTAGGGCAACGTGGGCCTGTTCTGGGGCAACAATAAGATTACATAAATTATCAACCTGTTTGGTAGTAAAAGGGCAAAAAATACAAAGGAGTAGGGAGGCTGAATTGATTTCTTACTTCTAGAATCAAAACTAAAGTATATGAGAGGAGTGATGTTTGGGAGGGAGGGATAGAGATAGCTTTGGGTTCATGCATCTATAGATTTACTTTGTAAGGACAATGTTTTCTGAACTTCTTATTATAGTTTTTATATAATATGTAAACTCCTCAGGAACTAGTAATTGGTGTCTCTAATCAGGTGTAATCCTATCATATGTAAGGTATAAAGATTTTCATTCTCTTGTATTTTCAGTGTGTGTATTGATGTAAGTAACCAGTCAGTAATCGTATACTACAAAAGGGAAAGCTTTCTGCATTTCTGACAATGAGTAAATTAATTTAGCTCTGCTTTTTTGCTACTCTAATCCTATCAGACATTGCTATGTTTGTAGGTAAAGACCACACATCTTCATGCTTCACATATTCTCTGTTATGTGTATACATTGTTTAGACTGCAAAAAGTAATTTCCTCATATGTGTTGCTGATGCAGCAATATCAGGTCCTTGCTCAAACTGGTCATTTTTATTCCTTGCTAATAATTTACTACTTGATCTGCAGATATGTCAAAGCATACCTTCTGCCTGATAAGTCCCGCCAAAGTAAACGCAAGACCAAAATTAAAAGTAACAGCACCAATCCAGAATTTAATGAAACACTGAAGGTGAGAACACTGTCTCTCTCTCAGGCTGTGATGAATGTTCCGTTTGTGCTCACAGGCATTTTCTATATGTGTTCCAGTATGAGGATTAGAATTTGGAAGAGATGCCTCAAAAGGGAAGGTATTTAAGCAAAAACATGTAGTAATCCTATGGGTTGTAATTTCTGGCTTTCAGCATTGAGGAAGTGGGTTTGTTTGGTTCTCCCCTTTACAGGTAAAACTTCTTTTAGTTTCCTTAGGTCTCTTTCAAAATTGTTCGTGTTCTCATCTAACCTGAGCTCAGAGATGTTAAAAGCATCTCAAATATTTTGTATGCCCTAAGTTAGCAACTGATGCTGAAGTAGATCAAGCTTAAAATGTCTCATCTAACTGATTCCGAAGAGAAAATAACCTTTTTCAGTAAGATCTGAATTTCTCTGGAGGCTTTTATTTATTTTTAAAGCAGAACTGCCTTTGATAAGAAAACACCAACAATGGCTTCACTGCCTGCTTTCCTAAAAAGCTGTGGTGAAATTAATTTTCTTTTGCAAAAGACAATGACAGATTACTTCCTTGAGGACTGGTGGAGCAGAACGCCCAAGCTCTTTCCTTCCTTGCCTTTTACCCACATCCACTACAGAGGCTGAACTATTTTGAGCTCCTTGTGAGCTGCTTATTCACTTCCTTGGCTCTGTGGTGAAGGAGGGAATGTCAAAGTTTCTGCCCAGTTCACTGCCTGTCTGGTCCATGGGACCACAAGGCTCCTGGTGATTCCCCTTCCTGTCAATTGACGAGAGTTATCCCTGTCATCTGTCATGAGGCCAGAAAATCTTTTTCATTTCTCCTGAATATTTTTTTTTTTTTAATTTCAGTGGCGTTTTAAATATGTTTCTTATAGTAGAGGCTAATAGATGTTCCCTGGCCAGTATACTTGGCTCAACCTGGCTACAAAACCATTTTGCAGACCTATACACACTTGGTCTGGCCAGACTGCCTGCCAAGGGGAGAGCCTCTTGTATAGCCTCCTTTTTAAATGGCCTATAGTAAAGACTTGCCTGAACTGGGGGGAAAAAAAAAAAAGGCAGGCATTAGACTCTATCTAGCAAGGAACGTAGCACTAAACATGTTTGCTGGTAGGGAACTCAGTGAGGATAGGACCTACCATCTTGCTAAAAATGCAAATTGTAACAAAGAAGACTTACTACAATTGTGGGTAAGCAAGCAAGAGCTACATCTGTTCATCCCAACTGTAACTACTGTTAAAAAAGAAAAGAAAAATTATTATATCTGTCTGCATCTTCCCTCTTTGCCTTTTATTCCATTGTTGCTAAATCTTTCACAGTGGAACTGTGGCATCTATGTTTAAGCATTGTAGATGTATCTATAGATGAATAGCCTAGTTGTGTGGCTCGCCAACTGACTTGACTGGTTCAGCTTTTGGAGAATACGTGTCTGTGTCTAGGCAGTGTTCCTGATGCAAAAAAAAAAAAAAAAAAAAAGGACATCTGGGTCTCTTCAACTAACACTAGGAGAAGGGTGAATTTCAGGGAATTAATGGGCCTTTTGCTAAAAGCAGAGTGTGCAGAGCTAGAATTCCAGATGCTTGTAATTTTCTGTGTATTTGCTAGAATATGCATTTTCTTCAGAGGAGTTTTTTAATAGCTTTCAAAAGCAACAATGGTTACTAAGACCAATACACTTGGTGCATGTTCTGCAGATGCAGTTTTGCTTGTTTTCAGAACAATTTATCATAAGNCTTGGTGCATGTTCTGCAGATGCAGTTTTGCTTGTTTTCAGAACAATTTTTCATAAGTTACAAAGATACAATTGAAAAGGAGAATACACTATTTCTAGAAGGCAGTGTACAGCACTCTCTTTAGGGATGAAAGAACCAGTGGGGTTTCTTCTTACGAACTAAACTTTGATGTTGATCTCCTCCTTTTACATTAACTTATATAGAATTAACAGGATCATAGTTTTAAGCATCATAATTTACTCTATAGTCATAAATACCCAGTAAATAATACAGAAAAAACACAATTATGATAGTAACATTAATTGCAATTGGATGCATACTGCAAAGAAAAGAGTTGGGTTTAACATTAACCTTATGAGCTTTCTAGCTAGATCAATCTTGTTTGCAAAGAAAACAAATCTCTTTTTCATGCTTCATTTGTTAGCTGCTGTGGGCTTTGTGAAATTGAGCTAGAGCTGTAAAAGGCTCCATGGAAACTATTATTTATGCTTATTCTGAGAGTTTTCTTTTCTCTTTTTCTGTTGGTAGTATGTCATCAGTCACACGCAGTTAGAAACCAGGACCCTGCAGCTTTCTGTTTGGCACTATGACAGATTTGGACACAACAGCTTCCTTGGGGAGGTAGAAATTCCATTCGATTCCTGGAACTTCGAAAATCAGGGGGATGAGTGGTTTGTGCTCCAGCCTAAGGTAAGGGTTTCCAGGGGCCAATGAAAGTGTTGCGAAGCAAATTTAGCAGGGCTTAGTTCTTTTTCCTTTGGAACATATTTATAGAATGGTGACTTTGGGTGTCTAATATGGTAATAAAAATAATA
The DNA here is from genome assembly GCA_033628505.1 of Tringa tobata. Lineage (NCBI taxonomy): Eukaryota > Metazoa > Chordata > Aves > Charadriiformes > Scolopacidae > Tringa > Tringa tobata. The sequence goes on from JAHREE010000480.1 coordinate 21,129,024, forward strand.
TCTTTGTTCTTTATTCAGTCAAAACATACTGGGTTTTAAGTCTTCATGAAAACTTTACACACAATTGGCTACTTAAAAACAAACAACCCCCCCCTCCCCCGCTTTTAAATAAAATATTCAGTTCTTCTTGTAATAAACTGCAGTGAAGAAATGACCTACTAAAGAGATTGATTATTTTTTAAAACTAGCATGTAAACCAGAAGACTTTTCTACCCCTCTACCCAGCCCTTAACAGTTTATAAAGGAAACAGATCTTTCTTTTTTTTTCAGTTAAAAGTTCTTCACACTTCTCAGCTGTGACAAAATGACTTATTAATCTCTTCTTCACCTTAACTAGGAAGGTACAAGATAAGGCTTCTCAGCAGGCAAATCAATTGGTCTGTGAAACAGGACTTGCATTGTACTTACCTAAGGATAGGATGACTTCTATCTCTAGGGCACCCCCTGCTTTGGCAAAGGTGTTTATTTTTGGAAGGGATTCAAAGAGCTATTGTAAGCTAGAGGATTAAAGGCTTCTGCCTTGCTTGCTCCTGCAGCAGCCAGAATCCCCACAAATTCCAGTGGTTTAGATTGCCATTTCAGAAAGTGTGTTTTTCTTGCTGAAGAAAAATCCAAGGTTTTACTGCAAGTGATGTGGAGATAAAACTCAGATGACTTGTTAGCTCTGTGTTCACTATTTTTAAGGAAATAGTGTTATATTCAGGGTTTTAGGAGGGAGTGCTTGATTTGTGCCTTTCTCTCAAGTTGGGAGATGGATCTGATTGCTGTATAACTAATTTCTAGATATAGCCCTTTGTGAGCCTTACATCTCAACTGTCACAAATATATAGTGTAGTAAATAATTTGCCAGAAGTTACCTAAGGAAATTGGTCTATTCTTTGAACACTTACACCTCGCACTTTGTAAGCAGCAAGGAAGATGACCCCCATTTTCCTAGTTCAGCTTTGTTAATAAGGGTGTCCACCAGCCCTGCCTTCATGGTCCAGCCAAGGTGAGACCAGGAGGAGGCAGAGGCTAATGATGTTGCACAAACGTGTTTCAGTCAGCGCTGTGTCCAGGCCAGGATTACACCATCCTCCTTACAAGCTTGCTTTGTGTAAGTTACTCCTTTTGGGTTGATAGGGGGGCTTTTGAAGCAGAAGAAATGTCTGCTGCATCTCTGCCAGAGCTCTGGCTGGTGTCAGACATTGCTCTTATTTAGTACCCGCTGGTCTACAACAGTAATACACATGTAGCATTTGTTTTGCTTGCAGTTTGTATGCAATGTTGGTCTGAAACTGAACTTCGTATCGTGCAGTTGTCTCTTTGTCATCTCTTTTCAGTCTTTGGGGATTTGTGTGTGTATATGGGTGGTTTCTTTTAATCCTTACAGGGGAAAAGAAAAAAGACAGCCATGAAGCTCTCCTGCTCAGGAAAAAAGTAATGAGGCGCTAGGCATTTCAGCCATTCCAGCTGGAAGGTGTTGTCTGATTATTTCCAAACCCGTTAAAAGGATTTTTAAATGAGTTCTTTTTTTACCAAAGAAAGCAAACACAGAATTGGTCTTGTCTGCCTCCTAAGCTGTTACAAATAATATTTCTAAACTTAAAACGCTGCTGAGATTGTTGATCAGCAAAGAGGATAATATTTTTGAAAAATCAATTACTGCATTTTGAAAAAAAAAAAAAAGCACGAGTGAATAAAAAACACATTCAAATTACATGCTGTCCTCCTGTATGAACTGCCTGATAGAGGCAGGAATGGCAGTGAAACATTTCCTGGGTTTTATTACAGCACTTTATTTATTTTATCATGAATCATTTAGCTGCTTTAGTAAAAAGGTTGGAGACTTCAAGACCTGTTTCCTCTATGATCATCGAATGTCTGTTTTCAAGAGGAGTGTGGTTAAATCAGAAAAAGAAGAGAAAATAGTTCTGTGGTTAAAGAGGGGACAGAGTCTAGAGCCATGTTATGTGTGGGTTTGGGGAGAAGACTGACAAATTGTTCTTGATGTAAGAACTTATGCCATCACTTGTCCACCAGCAGAAGAACATAAAAAATAATCCCTGTTGCCTTTATGGGAAACTTGATCCTAAAGTTACATAATTTAGACTAAAAGTGAGATGCCTGACTGGCAAGATTTAGATGTTGTGTAAATTACTCCACAGCACTTTACTACAGATTTTCTTCTGTTCTCTATTGTAGCAGCTGGCATCAGACAGTGGTGGAAACAGGACCATATTTCTCAGAATCACTGCAGGAATATCTGTATTGCTGCAAAAGTGCTTCAAAGTCACATAAAGGCCATGTTGTTATCACTAAAATTGCTTTGTTTCCTGTCCCATCCTTGTGTACAAACAGCCTTAGCCCCACTGAACGTGGTTAGTGCTCTGTCCTGGAGTCTATGATATAAAGGCAGTGTTGACTGTGTACATCACTGTATGTATTTCTGGTGTGGGCTTTGGTTCTCTTTCCTCTTGACAGAACTTTAACCTTTGTGGGGAGTCAGGAAACAAGCTGAATGCATCTCGGAGAAATACGGTCACTGATCAGACAGACATTCATCTATAAGCAGTTCTCTAGAAGCTTGTGCGGTACCTTGGGGGATGTGTCTCAGCACTCCAGGGCACTCTCTTTTTACGTGTGCTTTGTCCCTGTGATGGATCACAGGAGTTGTTTACTTGCACCCAAACCTAAGCACGTACAGAAATGCAAGCATCTGAGTAGTCCCACCTCTGTTACTGGGCATCACTGAGCAAGGTTAGCATAAGCCCAAGGTTTTCATAGACCTGATCTCTAATGTAAATGTACAAAACTTCTTTTTCACTGCCCTTTATTTTAATATAAATCAGTTTGAACTGACACACCGTATTCTCTTTGCGTTGCATCTATTGGTTTTAAAATTTAGTTTCCAACTTACAATATGAATGGGAGTTCCGCACATGTCAGTGAAGGCCTGACAAGTACTGAATGCATTCTTTCTGGGCAAGATCCAAACATTTATAAAACAAAAAGATGAAGAAATAGTAGCTGTGTAGAGAAGGAAAAGGATACTGGCAGTAACAGTTTTCAAAGAGTTTTTCTATTTCAGAGATGGAGCCTGCTCTCTTCCCCCACCCTGGTTCCCCACATCTCCATTCCATGAGTGACTCAGTAGTGACGCTTCTAAAATATATGAAACCAATTATGATTTAAAATCCTGATTGGGCGAAATAAGAGCTACACGTCAGCTTAGATTAACTAATGTTTATATGTCCAGAAATAAATTCAAGGTTTTTTCTGTTTGTATGCTTCACTTACTCATGCTAGGTATCGCTCTCCTGTGTATGTTCACTCAAAAATGTCTAATGCCAAGTGGCTTTATTCTCCCTAGCGCTTGCATTCACTAGCTCATCAAGTTTTCTGAAATGTGGCTGCGCTCAGTCTGGAACGTCTAATTATCTGAAAGTGGGTTGGTATGTCTTGATATGTTTAAGAAGTGTTTCAAACCCTGTATGGGTACAAAAAAAGTTAAAATCAAAAGGAGAAGGTGAAAGCTTAACCTAAGCTGTATTTCTGTCTGCTTGTTTGTTTTGTTCTTTTCAGGTGGAGGTTGCAACAGATGTTGGGCTTCAATATAAAGGAGAACTGACAGTTGTGTTACGTTACATTCCCCCAGACAGAAACCTAATGCTTCCTCTAGGGCAGTTTCAAGGTAAAACAAGCATTAATGGCAGCATATGATTACATCCTTCTGAGTATTAAAATGCTTTCCTAGGGTGAAGTAATGGTATTAGTGAGGATTGAAATCATACTTAAATATACTGCTTGTCTTTACGTGTGAAAAATCTGAACTGTGTGTTTCTCCTGCTTCAGCATCTTCTCTTACATTGAACCTAAGAAGAGAAGAAGGGTAAAGGAGTGTGCAGTCAAGTGTTGATATATGGCTATGACCTAATTAAAAAAAAAAAAGAGAGACATTAGATAACATGATCAAGGACAGCCACAGAAAAATAAATTGTCTCCATCATTGTTCAGCTAGTTATATAGAGTGTATAGCTGATCAAAGTAATAGACTTCACTTAGTTCTTCATGCTTAATTGTCCTTAAGTGTACCTGTCTCCTCATTTTCACTCTTTTTTCACACTGCTTTACCTCTGCTTGGTTTTACTGTATTACTGCTGGAATTCAGTCCTGTAAAATATTATTGAATTCTTTAGGATAAGACATTATTTTCATCAACAATGAACAGGGGAAAATAGTTACTAACTCTTCGCATTGTAGTAGCATGAGGAACAGCAGTCATCTGAAGTGAAACCAATCACTGGGTAACACCTGAGTGTACATGGGTATACCCAACACAGGTGTATCACTGTCTTAGTGGCAAAATTGCTTGTTAGCATTAGGATTTGACAGATGTATTAGACTTTTCTCTTTCCCTTTTTGACAGATGACATTGCCTTTGCCAGCAGTAAGTCCAAGGTTTTCTCTCTTAAAAGCTAATTGTTGTCTGAAAAGCCCAGATATACACTATCTGCATATTTTTAAAATTAGTGCATTTTAACTAATGCATTTTTTCTGATCTTTTTTCTGATGTTTTCAGCCTGAGTCACGGTGTACGTTCCCTGCTGATAAGCATCTTAGAATCTGCAGCAGTAGCAAGTACAAGTGTCCTCATGCTGCTGTTGAAAAGCAGTAGTGTGTCAGCCCTTGCTGTGTCCTTTTGTCACAGGCTCCGAGGAGCGCTGCATCCTTGCACATGGAATACATACAGTGTATTTCTGCATTTTAAGCTTTGGGACAGAGGTTTTATACCTGTGGTATAGGTGCTTGTGGTATAGGGCTGCCTTAGCATCAGTGGTGGAGGTGGATTCTGACAAGAAGGTAGGACTTAAAGGACATGCAGTTCTTTGTGTTCAGCATGGTAATCCACAAATACTTGTATTTGGAAACAACTTCAGATAGGACACCCTATTGTGTCCAGGAAGGACTAGTTATATAGTCAAGTTCTTTATCAAATATGGAGTGACTTTTCTGCCCCTGCCTTATTAGTTCCTTTACCCATAGAGAATCACAATCTCCTTATAAGAAATGTTTTAATCCCATTGCAGGAAATCAGTGAAAGGATCTAGCCAAGCTGACTTACATTTCCAAATCAGTCTTGTAGTGTACATATAATTTCTGATGATGACATTGCAACTCTGTTCTATGTATAGGAAAGAAGAGCTTTAAAAAAGGAAAAAAGGGAGACTCTCCCATGCCATCTGGAGGTATATTAGAAGTCCTCATCAAAGAAGCAAAGAATTTAACAGCGGTGAAATCAGGAGGCACGTCTGACACTTTTGTGAAAGGGTCTGTGGTTTGTTTCTCCCCATTTTTTAAATGGCTGCACACGATTATATTTTGGCTGACCATATTTTTTTCGATATATATGTGTATGGAGCGTCAGTCTTGAAAAGCAACTGACACCTCAAAATGGTACAATGAAGAGAAGGATGCTGTGGGATAAGGGTAGAGAGGTACGAATTGTCCCACTAGTTAAATACAGCCATATTTAAATACTACTCAGTCAAGGACAAGAACCATTCATACATTCCACTTGGGAAGATTACAAGGATGCTGTTAGACTATGTAGGGAAGAAACAAGGAAAGCCAAGGCCTCCTTGGAATTAAAACTGGCAAGATATGTCAAAGTCAACAAGAAGGGGTTTTTCAATTATATTGGAAGCAAAAGAAAAACTAAAGAAAATGTGGGCCCACTGTTGAATGAGTTGGGTGCCATGGTAACAGAGGATGCAGGGAAGGTGGAGTTGCTGAATGCCTTCTTTGCCTCAGTCTTTACTGCTCAGGCCAGTCCCCAGGAGCCATGGACTTTGGAGGAATCAGAGAAAGTCTGGACAAAGGAAGATCTTCCCTTGGTGGAGGAAGACCAAGTTAGAGAACAGTTAAGAAGGCTGGATATCCACAAGTCCATGGGTCCGGATGGGATACACCCGAGAGTGCTGAGGGAGCTGGCAGAAGTCATTGCAGGACCACTCTCCATCATCTTTGAGAGGTCCTGGAGAACAGGTGAGGTGCCTGAGGACTGGAGGAAAGTCAATGTCACTCCAGTCTTCAAAAAGGGCAAGAAGGTGGACCCGGGAAGCTACAGGCCAGTCAGCCTCATCTCCATCCCTGGAAAGGTGATGGAACGGCTCATCCTGGGTGTCATCTTAAAGCATAGGGAGGAAAAGAAAGCTATCAGAAGTAGTAAACATGGATTTACCAAGGGGAAGTCATGGCAGACTAACCTGATAGCTTTCTATGATGGCATGACTGGTTGGATAGACGAGAGGAGGGTGGAGGGTGTGACTTCAGTAAGGCTTTTGACACTGTCTCCCACAGCATCCTCATAGCTAAGCTTAGGAAGTAGGGTTAGATGAATGGACAGTGAAGTGGATTGGAAACTGGCTGAAAGACAGAGCTCAGAGGGTCATGATTAGGGGCACAGAATCCATCTGGAAGTCTGTAACAAGTGGTGTTCCCCAGGGGTCAGTACTTGGTCCTGTCCTCTTCAATATATTCATCAATGACCTGGATGAAGGGATGGAATGTACCCTCAGCAAGTTTGCTGATGACACAAAACTAGGAGGGGTGCCAGACACCCCAGAAGGCTGTGATACCATACGGCGAGACCTGGACAGGTTGGAGAGTTGGGCAGAGAGAAACCTAATGAAATTCAACGAGGGCAAGTGTAGGGTGCTGCACCTGGGGAGAAATAACCCCAAGCACCAGTAAAGGTTGGGGACAGACTGCTGGAGAGCAGCTCTGAGGAAACAGACATGGGAGTCCTGGTGGACAACAGGATGACCATGAGCCAGCAATGTGCCCTTGTGGCCAAGAAGGCAAATGGCATCCTGGGGTGCATCAAGAAGAGCATGGCCAGCAGGTCGAGGGAGGTCATCCTGCCCCTCTGCCCTGGTGAGGCCCCGTCTGGAGTACTGTGTCCAACTCTGGGCTCCCCAGTTCAATAAGGACAGGGAACTGCTGGAGAAGGTACAGCAAAGGGCCACAAAGATGATTAGGGGCCTGGAGCATCTCTCCTACGAGGAGAAGCTGAGGGACTTGAGTCTTTTTAGTCTGGAGAAGAGAAGACTTAAGTGGGATCTAATCAATGCATACAAATACTTAAAGGGAGGGTGTGTCAGGAAGATGGGGCCGGACTTTTTTCAGTGGTGCCCAGTGGCAGGACAAGAGGAAATGGGCACAAACTTGAGTATAAGAAGTTCCACCTAAACGTGAGGAGGAACTTCTTTACTGTGAGAGCGGTAGAGCACTGGAACAGGCTGCCCAGAGAGGTGGTGGAGTCTCCTTCTCTGGAGACATTCAAAACCCACCTGGACAAGTTGCTGTGCAACCTGCTCTAGGTGGACCCACTTTGGCAGGGGGGTTGGACTAGATGATCTCCAGAGGTCCCCTCAAACCCCATATGATTCTATGATTCTACATAAGTATCTGCTGTGCTAATGTGCATGCTGTTATAGAATATAAAGTTTGATAAAATAAAACACTTCTACTGAATCAGTAGAGAGAGGCTTATTCATCTCTCCTGGGGGCAAGAAGTTGTAAATTAGGGCACTCACACTGTCTGTGTCACTTATATGCCTGCATGCATTTGGGTATGTAAAAATATACTTGGTATGACATATATGTACCTTTTTACTATATAAGCAACATTTTGTGTTGGACAGTCAAAATCCAGACTATATAGAAAATGCTACATATAGGGTATACTTGTGTTTGAATAAAACGAACATGCTCCCCTGTGCCTCATTATTTTGGATTTTTCATAAGTTATGCTTTTGAAATATTAAATTTTGGAAATAATGGATAGCTTAAAACATTTTTCTTTGCCAGTTTTTGCTTTCAATACTAGCTGTCAGAAATGCTGATTTTTTGAATATACTGTAGTTCGTTAGTAATAGTTTAAGCGTTATTACTAAATGGTGACTATAGAAAATATCCTGCCTTTAATTCCTTGGTGGAGCTGAGAATTTATCTTGATTTTGTAGTGTGCTTCAAACTATCACTAACCTTATACACTACATGTAGAAAAAGTTTGAGCTGTTCTTCCTGTGTATTTGTTCTCCCATGCCATCTCTCTTTTCCTGCTACGTGTGAGGGCATTTCCTTTTACTGAAAATAGACTGTCTGATCCTACTGGAGCTTGCAACAGACTTCAGGGAGAAAACGTTGTCAAAGCCTTTTTACATCAGCAGTAGCAATGCTTGGCTAGTAATTCTCCAGACTGTCTTTAATTAGTGGTGTCTGCTGTTGCTGACATGGATTATTCAGTACAGTGGAACAGGAGCCTGTGTTCCTTGGACTGTTGATCTGTCATACGTTATGGCTAAATGCATAATCAAGTTGCCATGAACCAATGGAGGTGCTGCAGTGGTCTATTCTGCACTGTTAGCTTGAGATAATTTGACACAGGTTAGCCCACTGCAATAAAATAGCTCATGTTTATTATCAAGTAGAAGCCTGCACAGGGATCCTGATCGAGGTGTTATGATTTGTTTGTATGTCTGTCCCTTTAGTATTTATGTACAACCACAGAGTTATTCCGTTAGCTTTGCTGAAGGAGGTGAAGGTACAGACTATGGAAATTTGTACAGACCTCTGATTTTGAAACAAGAGTATTAAGTCCACTTAGTTTCACTAAAGGAATTCTCCACTAAAAGTAAAACATGAAAAGCTTGCCAGACTTTACAGCATTAGTGCTTCTGCACTCATTAGGGGCATTAGGCAACTCAAATGAATAATACTAACCTGATGAAGTTCCTTCCTTATCAGTCATGTCCATTTCTTTCTGGAGGACCTCTGGTCTGCTGCTTTGAAAGCTAGACTGGACTATGTGATTCCAGAGGCCATTTCTAGCCAACATGTTTATGATCCTATCTATATTTAGTCTCACTGAAAGAAAAAGGTTGTGGTTAAGACTGAAGGTGTGGCTTAAGGAGACCTAATTTTAGTTTCTGCTGGTGATAACGGACATGTAACTATAAGAACAAATGGAGCACAAGTGCAAACTATGCAATTCAGGTATATGCTTAATTTAATAACAGTGGGGAAATAGGGTCCTGATCCTATTTAAGCCTCTACATTACTCTAATTCTTTGTGAATATTATGTGAATTTCCATCTACATATTCAATTTTCTTTTTCATATCTCCCAGATACCTTCTTCCAGATGACAGCAAAGCTACAAAACACAAAACTCCCATAATAAAAAAGAGTGTGAACCCCCAGTGGAATCATACCTTTGCTTTTGGTGGCTTGAATGCAAGGGATATACGTAACGTCTGTCTAGAACTGACTGTGTGGGACAAGGAGTCACTCTCCAGTAATATTTTTTTGGGAGGTGTCCGTTTGAGCACTGGAAGTGGTAAGGTTCCACCTGACTTGTGTTTGTTTTTCTTATTCTGCTCTCCTTCTTCCTCACCTCAAGTGATTCATGAGTATGAGGGACAGAAATGTTACAGAGTATATGGAAAGTATGTGGGAACTTGGGGAAATTGAAAAGGGAGAGAAGGCACCGTGTAATACGTAGATGGTTTAGTTCTTTCCACCATTGAGTGAGACACAAAAATTTGGTGCCCAGGTGTACTTTAGCAAAGTCTAGAAGAACTGGGAATTACTTGGAAGCTTTTCTTAGCCTCCCAGTGAGGAAGACAAAACTACTTTTGTCCAACAGCAGCCTTTCTGCTGGCGATGGTGTGCTCTGGAAGAGGTGTGAATCCGTTCCTCCTCTGTTAGGAGAAAGTTGCTTGTGGTGCAGAGGGGGGAGGTTTCTGTACCATGTGCCGTAAAGGAGTGTAATGACAAACTTGTGCTCTCCAGGAGCTGCCTGTTTTCACTATAACTCCCTGTACAGGTGGGTAGTGTGAAGTGCTTCCCATCTTTCTTTAGACTGTTGGAGCGCATGTGAAAGTATTGAGTAACTGCTTACTGATATGCCAAAATGCCTCATGTTTTTGCAATTACCAGGTGTAAGTAATGGCAAGGAGGTTGACTGGATGGACTCTCAAGGGGAAGAGCAGCACCTCTGGCAGAAGATGATTGACAGTCCTGGAGCTCCTGTGGAGGGGATATTAATGCTGAGATCCAGCATGGGAAAACGCAGACTCTGAAAGACTTTAACTGCTGAGGGGTACCACAGGTACTCCTGACTTCATTGGTGTTCAGGCTCTTGTCACTTTGCCCATTTGGAAGTGGGAAAGGGTTGTACTCTTTGCCTTGGATATTAAGGCTCCAAGTGAGACTTCAATGCATTCCGCACTTTCACGTGCATGTTTTTAACACAAGGCTCTTGTATGGATTATGTTTCTCCTGAAGCCAGTGAGAATTTGACCTTGTACGGAGATTGGACTGGCTTTCTCTGTCCCTTCTAGTGACCTGTGTGCAGTTGATGAAAACCTCTGCATGGGGGTTAGGGGGGTGTGCACAGAGTGAGCAAATGAGTTAGCCATTTAGTAAGTAACGCCTGGTTTACATATCTCCATCTGGGTCAAAGATGGCCTAGAAGACAGCAGTGATACAGTACAAATAGATGCAGAGTGAGTCTGTGCTTTGGTATTTGAAAGAGAAAAAGCCATAATGTTATGAAGGATAACAAATAATGTTTCTTTATCATGTTTGCTTGGTGGGCTGTGCCATGTGCGGGGTGGCAGGCTTGGGACCAAGCAGTCCACCAAGGAAGGCCAATGCACTGTGCTGCACACTAGAAACGGGCAGCAGGTGAGCCGGTGTACAGTGCTGATGTTCTGGCATTCCCTGGGTTATTTTAATGCACTGTATAAAAGGCAGACTTGGTTCAACATAATCAAAGAGCCTCTAATGAAAATAAATCGTTAACAAATCTCCAGTTTCCAGAACTACATGGTATTACTGTGTTTTTCATTCAGTTGACAGCTTGAGCCAAGATCTGATGTCATTGAACCGAGGGAATACGTTCACATGCCTGTCCCCATCTGATGAGTTGCTGAGATGAGACACATACTGGGTTTGTGTAGTAAAGTGATGTGATTAAAGCACATGCCAGAATGATTTGCTCAACTGTGGAGTTTTCTTGGAAGGGGCTGGGATCCCATTCAGGCGTGCCCACACACGTTAATTATTAACCAGAGTAGGACTTGTTTCTCCTGAACTCTCCCTATGAGATAGCAGTGCATTTAATAATAATAGTGGGTTTTGGCCAGTTCAATCATTAATCGTTTTAACTGTGACAATTGTTCAACAGTAATTTTGCCATTTGGCTTCCTAAAGTGATTTTACGCCTACTTAGATTCCACATCATCTGGGGACCCATACAGGTTGTATGTGAAGAGCATGCTGTTTTGAATAGTTGTTGTGGGCTACTCCTACCATAAGGACATAGGATTATAATCTTTTTTTAAGGACAGCACATGTCTGCTTGCAAGACTGGATAATAATGGAACTGGATGGCATGTGATTGCTCAGCGTATAAGATGAAGGTCAGTAAACTGACTGAACAACATTTCTTCTGAATTTTCCATAATTAGAAACTCAATTCCTGTTTGAACTGGTAAATTCATCTAAATTCATCTATATTCTTACCTTTTCATTTTTTTTCCTCCAATTGTTTTATTTTTGGAGGCAATGTAGTATTAGTACTAAGAAAACAAATTTAAACTTAGTCCTTACATAAGTTAATGGAAAAACCCAAACATTCAAGAAATGTATTTTTCCCTGTAGGTCAAAACACCAGTATTCAAAATTTCTGTGAAGAATAAAGACCATAAAATCTAACTTGTTTGAGAGCTACAAATGTCATTCTTCACAATCCAGAAATTGCAAGAAATCTACATTGAACAGAATATGAACAGATAGCTAAATAACTACAGCTGAAAATTTTGACATCTGTAGCTGTCCTAGTATAAAAATATGTACATGTATTTAGACCTAAAGCCAAAACATTAAAATTTAATGTCCATTGCTTTTATTTTGAAGATATTTTATGCTGGTTCGGTTTGAGTGGCTTGAAACTGAGGGAAGTTTACAGGCAGTCTTTTAAAATCCTAATACTATTAGATTAAAAAAATATTTATTTTTGTTAAAAATATAAACTTTGTCTTTATAGAACAATTTGTTTTATTATGAATAGTTTCCTATTAAAGTTATGATATGACTTGAAAAATTCATTGGAGGTACTGCTTGCCCAGTTTGAGACCCCCAATTTTCAGAAATTACTGAGTCATTTTTGAAAATAAAATTCCCTTAGAGAATCTCAGGTTGGGAACCAAAAGACAGCAGTTGCTCAAGAGAACTGACTTAATATTCCTTCTTTATTTAGTCTTTTTTTTTTTCTGAAGTCCTGCTTAAATTGGGCAGTGAAAGTCTGGTCTAGTTTAACGTGGCTTTTCATTTTATGCCACAGATGCTGTGAGCCAATAAATTAAAGCACAAACATCAAGCACATATCTTTTATGACTTTTTTCTAACCATAATAGTCTTTCTTTAAGTATTACCTTTTGGGGTTTTTTTTTGGTATCAACATCCTCCAGACTGAAGCCAAACCTAGCTTTTGGCACCTTAACTACCTCTCTTTAACAGAAACAGTGTGAGTTGTCTTGGTTTTTTGTACTACAAACCTGCATTTATTTTGAAAATAATAATATTATATTGACATGGAGGCACAAGCTTGATTTTTTTGCTTGCTGGAAGTTGTTTCAAAGAGATAAAGCTTGTTAAATCTAAAGAAAATGATTCTTCAAGGAAAAGACCCAGATAGAGCTACAGAAGAACAGTGGACAGTCAGATGTTTTGGTTTTGTTTCATTTTGATGGTGTAACTGAGAAAATAAAAAGAATACAAAATTTCCTCTATGTTGGCCCCCCAAATGGGAACCTTCTTCTCTTGCCAAATTGAAAAGCTTAAAATGTTTTTGAACTTAACTAAGCCTTTTGTTTTTACATGGAGTACAAGAGTCTGTCTAATTTTTGAATGGTATTTTCTAATCTTCTAAGCATTAACCTTTTGGCTATATCAAGTTTTGCTTTGAAAGGAAAAAGTCTGTGCTTCATCACTTCAGCTTCTGCCCATTTTGGTCCTATAGTCGAATTTGTGATGGATAGACTCCTCTGGGAATTGTCACCTCGCTCATACGTGGGGTTTCAGTTCTTCTTTCTCCTTCCAAAGGGCCAAAATGTCACTCTGAGCCTGCACCTGAAAGTACAGACCGGGCTGTGAATGTGGGTGTCAGCTGCAGTTCAGGATATGAAAGGACCAATTTCATCTGGAAATAATTTTGGCCGAGGCAGCGGTGCTTGCCGTTGATGGGATTTGGAGTAGTACAGTGAAATTTCCTCCTAGATTAGCACTGACAATTCTGCATTATGGTAGTGTATAGTAGATATCACACTCTGCCTCAAATAAGCCTCGGAGAGATGATGAGCATCATGTAAACACTAGAGCGATTTGGAAAGCTTTGCTGGTCTGTCATGTTATCAGCACATTTGTAGGAAGCGTTTGATTTGTGGAAAATGTCACATTTAATTGTATCTCTTATGTCTCTGTTCTCTTCCTTTACAAAAATGATTTATGGTTTGGAAAAAAGCAGAAGATGATTAACTGCAGATGTGATTTCTTGTTTCCGAGATATTTGAATTAATTGCCTATAATTGTGCATCATCACGTGCTGCGTGTTACCAGGCTGAACAAAAAGACAAAAAGCCAGGAATTAGGCAAAAACCTTCTTTTTGTATGTATATTTGTGGTATTGAAGGTGCATGAATGGTTTATTCAAGGCTAATTTTTAGGAGAAAATAGCCACAATTTTACATTGATTCATAAACTCCTATCCTGAGTAATTTGGCACAGCAGAGCTGGTGTTTCAAAAGTGTTTCTCCACACAGACTTGAGTAACTGAAGATGTGTCAGCAGCAAAGAAATCTTCTGTGCAGTGGTTTTTGAAAGTGTATTACATGATGCATTTTACTCTGATACATATTTTTCTAGGAAAGTAATTACAGGGCTTTCGTCACTATCTTTTTCCCCACTTGGGATTAGATATTGAGGGTTTGACCCATTAAAGAAGAATAAAAGTGCAACTTTCACTGTAAAACCTCAAGTAGGCCTGGTAAATAAATCTTTAGACAGTGTGGTTATTGCAAGTATCCATCAAAAAGAGCTGATGCTGAGGGCTCTCCAAGCCCTGCCGTCAGACCTTGGTATCCAGACCTGCTCTCTGGAAGTTTTTCTGCTCAGTTTACCAGCTGCATGGGGACTTCAGGCTTCTAAATGTTGATGTTCTTGCTTGCACGCTTACATGGCCAAAGCAGGCCAAAATAGGTTTGAAATGGCCTCGCCATCTCCTCCACCTTCACCCTGTTACGTTTAAGCGAGGGAGGGAGGAAAGCTGCAAAGAATCGGTGGGATGCTGTTGCCATCTTCCTGTGCTAATCCAAGTGCCCCTGCCTTCCTTGAATGCCTTTTAGATGCCACATTTTGATCTTTCTTTCCCAGCTGGATGTTTTAGCAGATGGTTTAAGAGAGAGGGTGCTGGGATGGTGAGTATGTCTGGTTCGTGGTGCATTAGACTGGGAGGTTAGTCTTCTGGGCCTCTTGCAATGCAGATTATGCTAAGGTACAATGAAAAAAGTATTTTTCTGTATTATTTTTTTTAATTTTTCTTTTCTTGCCTCTTTAGGCCCTGCCATATGCAATTCTAAGTTTTATTCTGTAAAATATTGACTGAACTATAACAGCAGAGCAGCCATTGAGCATCCAATCCACTGGTACTAATTGATAAGGAGAGATAAAAAGAGGGTTGCGTTTAGACTGGCATAATTTTGGCTTCTTGAGGGGTATGCACATTGCCCAGCTTCGGGCATGTAAAGTTTGCAGTTTGCTCTGTAGAGTCAGTGAAGATTGGTTGGATCTCCTACACCTTCAAAAAAGAGCTCAGAGTCCTCTTTTCACAGCCATCTGGTTTGTGTATTCACACAAGACAGTAAGAGTTGTACCTGAATCTTTGCAAGGGTGTCTCTTCCCTTCATCCCCCCCATTCAGTTCAGCAACCCACGCTAGAGTGTTCTACCTGAACACTGGTCTCCAGTGTCTGGCAGGAGGCAGCATGCAGCAGTTAAGTGATAGCCCCACTTCTTTTCATCCATACAAGGTAAAAACTGAAATTTTACTTCCCTAACATACAATATTGATTTTCAGCACCTTGCAACGATGACAGAAATAACCATCTCCTGAGAGCTGGTCCATGCACTTTGTAAAGTCTTTTTTAATATATTTTTATTATTATTATTATTTATTTATTTTTACAAGCAGAAATGTCAACGTTTGAGAACCCTAGAGAAATGGTGGTAGAAAAAGTGATGAATTTCAAAATAGGATGCAGACTTTTATTTGCAGTGATGTCTTTTACCTTAACTCAGCAAGAGATGCTGAGAAGCACGCTAGCAGAACCTTACCACTGTGTCTCATGAATTTCCTGCCTGGTGATTTCATGTTTGGAAATGCTATTTGATAAGTGTTAATAATACAGTTAATTATACTGTGTATATTGACACTGACACTGGAAAGTGAACCTTAACTTGCTTTTTAGGTGGTTTTTAGGTTGCTTTTCAAACTCACCCTAGCTGCATCTTGGTCCTTTATTAAGATTAATTATTTCAACAATTCTACTTTGTGGCAATAACATCTATTATAGCTGTATGGTACTTCTCCTGGCAGCTTGGAGTATATTTTTGAGGATAGTTCTAATTGTTGAGGTCTGCCTAAAGCCAAGTGTAGTCATTTGTTGCAGCAATTAGAGAATGTCACGTATCCTTCATTCTGCCTTTGTTCTGCTTAAAATCTGTTGCTAGCTATTTGTTTAATTATTCTGCTGGACGTGAACAGTAGTAGCAGTAAATGGCATTGCAGTATGTTAAGTTCTGCCCAAATTTTGAAAAAAAAAAAAAAATGTTTCCTGCCCAGAACATTTTTGTACTGTGCACTGTATGTTCAGTTTTGTGGACAATGGTGGCCGGTAATATATTTGCAGCTGTTGTCAAGATTAATGTTCTGTCTTTTAAATTAAAATACTGAAACATTGCTGTGTCCTTGTCTCTCCTAAAATACATTGCAGGAAACTACAAGTGTGTCCCCTAGGAATATCCCATATTATCACATTGAGTTAAAGAATTACTTCACTTATATGTAATGAATAATGCAAGAGGCCTGGTATGTCTTCAGAGGTAGGACTCCTTTGACAGTGTCTCTATCAGATTTTTTTTTGGTTTGTCTTAATTTCTGCACTTTAAGCATTTTTTTAGCTATTTTTGCTTTCATAAGCATTGAACCTGTTTTCTTTTTAACATGCAATTGTAAGAATAAGGGAAATGCAGTGTTCTTGTCCCCCTTGCTAGCGAGTTATTTTACATTTGCCTTAACCCTGCAGGTTCAGCAGGTCCTCCCCCCCACCTCTGAACCTCCTACCTCTTTCCTAGTTCAAGGTCCTGCCCACCTGAAAATCCAGGTATGTTCAAAATGCAGCTTTTCTGTAATTGCTGCTCTTCTTTGTTGGTTTGGGGTTCTTTTTGGTGTTTTTGTTCATTTGTTTGTTTGTTTTTAATTAAAAACGAAAAGCATTTGGTCACTCAATTTGTACTTGCAGCCGAGTAGTGTTCATTTCGACTTACCTCCCAGAGCTGAGGGCTCCCTTGCATCTCTTCTCTTGGTTCGTGATTTCCCTGAGTTTTTGTATCTTGCTGTCTCTTCCTGACTCTGAGACACCAGGAGGCAAAAAACGCTCCTGGGCTCTTGGCATGGGCTTGCCTCTTCTCACTTTGCTGTAGTCTGGAAGCCTGGCTCGGTGCGTTGGGTTTCCACACCCAGGTTACGGGGAGACCACTTCAGCAGGGTTCAGTGGTCTCTTGGCATGATTTGGGCACAGGCACCTGGCTCTTTTGCCCTCACACCACTCCTGTCTAGTTTGTCCCCATGCTGGTTCTGGCCTTTATGGGGGTGGGAGCTCAAACACCCATAAGCTGGAAGGCAGCTCCAAGTGGGGAGGAGCCCTCCTGCCATTTCTCTGCTTGTTGGACTTTGATTGGGACTGTACTTAAGGATTTGCCTGGGGGTCTGGAAGACACCCCTGTAATTTCTGTCCAATTGGACTGCAGTCTCTGCTCCCTTTTTCTTTGAGGGGATAGATTCTTGTAATTTTGAAGTATGGGCCAACCTAATTACTGAAATTCACGTCTTGGTTATTTTCTGGGTGCACGGGTGGCAATGGGAGATGCGGTGGTATCCAGATATGTACCAGCACGCTGTGCATGGACAGTGGCTTTCCCCTCTGTTTCCCTTGCATTTTACAGAGCATGCAGCAGCTGGATCACTGCTTGGAAGAGGCCAGAGGGATGCCACCAGGGTCCTCACTGGCTTCTTTAGCCCAACCAGCCGTGCTGCTCTGCTCTCCACCTGCCAGTGTCTGCAAACGCTTCCCCGGTCATCCCTTCACTGAGCTGCCATAAAAACACCCTCCAGCCACAGGTAGGGAGAGAGAAATGGGCAGCAGTTACATGGCCCAGGGGAGCTGTGCCATCTCCTGATGGGGTGAAGCACTCGCCCCCTTTTCCCTGTGGATATGCAGCCCTGGCAGGGCAAGGTGAGCGGCTGGAAGTGATCTAGCACTGAGATTGCACAGCCTGAACTCCATTATTTCACCACCTCAATTTAAAAAGTGGGTTGCGATCGTTAAGAGTGTTTAAATGTACTTCAGGTTACTTTTTAGCCTCTGTGTTTTCGTTAATTACGTGATGCAGTCTGACTCACGCTCTTAGGTAAGTACTGAGCTGTAACGAAGCCGCATGCTGTAGTCATTTAGTGCAGGGCTGTAAGGGTCAGTGGTGTTTTCATTAAAACACAGCGCTTTCTGTCCCAGAGGGGATGGTTTGAGCTTCAAGAACAGGAACGTGTAACTTTCAATTTTGTCTCTCCTCTGTAGGCATAGAGGAGGTATGTGATGGCAGGGGTTGTTCTCATCAAATCGGGTGGATTCCTGGGGAGGGCCTGGGGAAAATCAGGCCATTTACAAAATTGTTTTGTGCTTATGAGAAATTGCTGCCTCCCACAATTTATCCTGGTGGTTTTGTTTGCAAAAGATCTTGCATGACAGAAACATGAATTCTTTTCTGGTCTAAAATGATTGAAGTCTTTTGGTTCATATTCAAAATTGAAAAGTATCTCCAGACTGATATAGGAACCTTCAGCCCATGGCTGTATCCACACGTGGTGATCTGTCACATCTCCTGCAATGAATAGCCTGGAGGTGGGAGTGGAATGGACAAGGCTCATGGCAGGTCTTGCTTCTTGGAAACAGCCTTTAATCCTCCCAACTAAAATTCATGCTTTAAACACGATTTGCATTTTGACACCAGTGGTAGGACTAGAGCTATGTTGATAGTACAACAAAGCCTCCAGCCTGTAGGATTTTGAGGTAGCTGAATTTTCAGTTAATTCTTTTCTTTTTTTTTTTAAATGCACTAGCGTAGATACTGCATCTTGTTTACGCAGTGTTATTTTTCTGGGACCAAAAGTCTACAGGATGAATTACTGGAATATATTTGAATATTTTGAGTTTATTTGAAAATATAAATGCTGGGCTAAAGCCAGAAGTACTAAGTCCCTTGTTCAAATATTCCTTTACCAAACGGCCAATTTGCTACATCCCATACATGCAGGCTTATTTGACTCCAAAACAGAGATGGCACAAGATGTTTCTCACTGTTCCATTCCTCCCCACAAAAATGCCCAACAGAAAATGCCAGAAACCTTATATTACTAATCAAGAACAGCTTTAATCACAAGATTTTAATAGATGTTCTGTGTAGAACTGTAACTAGTAATCCAATCACTGCTGCGCTCTCCTCCACTTAATTCAATTTCCTGTAACAGCCTCGTGATTGCAATCACTTTCCTGATTGTAGCAATCGGAAAGCCCCACTCCTGCTCACCCGGTCATGAAAGGTGGCTGGATGCACTGATTCTGTACCTAAATCACAACGGAGCAGCAGCAGATTGGAATTACAGCAGTACAGTAGAAAATTCAGACTTGTTAGAGATGGTTTCTTTAAAAAAAAAAAAAATCATTGGAAATCAGTTGATGTGCTTTTTGAATGTGTAAAGTGAGGGGAGGTGGAACCTGTCTGCCTGTGTGTTCATGCTGTAAGCACATGCACTCCAAGGCACCTGGGCCAGAGAACTGCACCCAGAGCAGTAAGTGCATGGATGTCTCCGCAGGCTGGCTGGTCCGTGTGTGCCACTTAAGGCCTCTGAAGCAATGATGTGGTGTGCTCAGCCACATCTAGGTTTCTTCATCACCAGGTGTTACACTGGTAGCAGAGGAAAGGCAGCTTGGGGTACAGCTGTGTCCATCAGCATGCTGGTTCTTATCCTCCTTGCTCTTCTATAGTGGGGTCTCATCCTTGCAAACCTGGCACC
The DNA here is from genome assembly GCA_033628505.1 of Tringa tobata. NCBI lineage: Eukaryota > Metazoa > Chordata > Aves > Charadriiformes > Scolopacidae > Tringa > Tringa tobata. Next base: position 21,148,481 of record JAHREE010000480.1, read on the forward strand.
TCCACTTGCAGAGTTCAGGGTGTATCCAGACCTTCTTTGCCTTTGGCATCAGTGCTGCAGGCAGGCAGCCAGCACCAGGGCTGTGCCATGCTTTCATACCTACTCTTGGGAGCTTAGTAACAGTCTCCTAATACTCCCAGAACATCCTGCTCAGAAGACACCCTTCCACCCCCCACACCTTGGTGCTGTCTCACTTCAGTCCACAAATTAGCTTTTGCTAACTAGTGTCAGGGCTGACTGCCTTCTCTTCACATTCATTTCCCTCATTAATTCACTTGCAGGATCAACCTTTTTAAGAGAGTTGCTAACTTCAGAGGGTGCGAGAGACTCAGTTCTTTGGTAAGGATTACTTTAAGGATGCTGACAAACTGTTTCTCTGCTGGCACCAGAGTGTAAAATTAAACCATCTACCTTACAGTGAAAGACAAACAAACATTTGACTAAAAAACCAGGGTCGTGCTCTGAATGGAAAGACTGAACAGCACAGACAATGGAGTGCTGCTTTTCAGGCATGTCAAATTATTCATCAAATCCTATAAGCAGGCATCCAAAGCTTTAACTCACAATTTTCACTCCTTTTATGCTTACATGCTTCATGCATGATGGATGTATATTTTTTGCAGCGGATTGGCAAGACTGTGGGCTATAACAAAACCAATTAAAAACTCTTTCCATTTTCACCTCCTAACAGTTTTCACTGTGCAGGGAACTTTTTTGTTAATTTGTAAGTGCAAACAAATATTTTCACAGCTCTGGAAATGACAAATCCTTGATGAAGTTTCCCTGGGGGTGATGTTTCCCTGCCATCAAATCAAGAGCCTGGTCTGGCTCCAAGATGAAGAGCGGGGAAAGAAATCTGTTACTCCAAGTCCGTTGGACATAAAAAGCCAGCAGCATACCAGGTAAGAGCATATTTTTCTATCAAGCACTGCAGTATGTGGCCTTTAGTAATTACTGCTCATCTTCTACACTGTTCACTGTTCCTTTATCAAATTCCTTCCGGCAGTGATTTCCATAGTGCTGCTAACAGCTAATTTCTCCTCACTGCTGCTGAAAACAGGTACTCATGCTGCCTTTGCCTTATGCTTTGTGTCTGTGATTGACCACATTAGTAGTGGAACTGAAAATACACCAACTGGGTTGCTTGTACACTTTAAATCTGAGGCTGATGTCTCTGTTCTAATGGTTTGCAGAGAGATTATTTTGATCCAACTTTTGAATTAATCGATGAACTCTTCCTCCTCAAAGAGGAATTTCAGACAACTATCTGTTTGCAAAACAATATTTTATTAATAAAAAGACTTATAAACAGTAAGAAAGAACCCCCCCCCCAAAAAAAAAAAAAATCCAAAATAAACTCCCAGAGACGTGCCTCAGTTCTTCACTGTCTGTACAATAAATTCCATTGGGTAGTAATCCTACATATAAATTTCTCTAAAGATGGCTGAAAGTACAAAAAAGCATCATGCATACTTCTATGCACAGACAAACAGACTTAATACACACAAAAAAATCTGTACATCAGTGATTAAAAAAGCCATGCTTTTGTGTAGCACCAAGGGGAGAATTACGCGGATTAAAAAAAAATAATTCACTGACAACTGCAAGCCCTGCAATCCTGAATTAGGGACATGATTGACCAATTTCTGCTTGCAGTTTCATCTCTTCTTTTCTCAAGGGAAAATTGTCAATAAGTGCAAAGAGCTCGGCTGGCGTTGCCGGGAAAGGGTAGCGTTCCTTGTCCATTCCGTGCTTGTCCATCACCACAATGTTGAAATTGTAATGGGGGATCCTCAGCAGCAGCCTGCAAAATAAGGAACTTGTTTTGTTAAAGCCCGCCATCTACTCCCCGGGTACTTCAAACTAATAAATGGCAGAACCAGCCTGTTGGGTCTAAGCAGAGGAAGGCGGGGATGGTCAGAGGGGATTCTATAGGGTTGATTTTGTTTGAGCTGTAAGAACAAGGAGTCAGGTAGAGAGCAGGCGCCTGTGTGTGCTGCTGGCTGTAGCTCTGCCTTGAGGAAGGGACGAGGAACTGCACCCAGCACTGTTATCTTCTCAGACCTCTGAGTGTTAGTATAGCACATGTCATTACCTACTGCTATCAAAAGAGAGAAAAAAAAACAAAACAGCAGAAGACCCCCAAAAAGTACTATATACATTACCTAAAGAAAACCACTGCAAAGGAGCTAGAGTTACAAGTAGACTATTCCCTTTCTTGGCTGAACTCACTCCATTTCTTCAGGCACATCACCAAAAGATGCTCCTGGACTATTTTCCTAAATAACTACTACTTTCCCTGCCAACGAGGCCTTCACTTTTGGCTCCTGTAGTCCTCCTGTCCCTAGGAAATGCTGGCACTTGAAGTCTCCCTTTCAAGTGAGAACCAGCCCCCCTGCCAGTCTAAACCCAAGCCAAAACAGTTTAGGCACCTCAGTAAAACCGCTGAATGTTGTAGTCAGGCTGGGGAGGGCTGGGATTGTTTCTCCTTTGAAATATTGCCCATATCATTTCTACGTGTGGGACTTCAAAGAGCAACCACTGCGTCCACCCCTGGCCTGGCCACAGCCACCAGCAGAGCTGCTGCTGCTGCCATTTGGGGCTGCACTGGCAGCTGCCCCAAGGCTGTCCCCTGTCGTGACTGCATCACACCAGCTCCAGCACAAATACAGACACATACTTGAAGCGTTTTGAGTGGTGGCACCCAAAAATATAGGCCTATAACGCGATCAAAGGGATACAAAGGGAGTTGAAGCGAATTCAGAAATTCACTTTGGGTTGAGCACAAGGTCAAGGAAGACATGGCACTTGAAAGAGCGGCATAGACTACATTTTGTTTCACATTTAAATGGGTCACAGCCTACTTAAATGTGAAACAAGCTGAAGTCTATGCTCTTAATTTCATAAATACCAAATGCCCATGAATTTGCAGTAGCTATTACACAGAGAGAGAGCAAATTAATCCTAAAACTTGCTCCCCAAGGTCTACCTTCCAGTGTCTAGCTATGTAGAGAAGAAGATGCACGGAATCAAAAGCAGTGTGTCTCAAATACTAAGGTGCAAACCCAACAGCAGTGAGAGATTACTTTACCTGACTTGCAGGGCAAGCGACGGGGGCAGCAGCTTTACCCCTATTCTTCCTATTTGTGCTGGGAAAACGCCCACCAACTCAACTACGGTAACATGTCGGAGGTCTAAACCACACTGTGCTGGCTGGAAGGGTTAAAAGAAGAAAGAGGTGTGTTAGTGATCAGTGAGAGAACAGGGGGTTGGTTTTGAGTGTGCAGCAAGTGTTCATAAAGGGTCCAATCTTCTTATGTCAGTGAGATGGCTTCCACTGAAACGGGCGCATACTTTGAAAGCTCTTTAATTCTCACTGCAAAGAGCTACAGCCTCGTGACTCCAGGGGATGTTCAATGACAGATTCTTAACTACTCTAAGAAACACAACACACGGGGACCACCTAGGAGAAATGTAAACTTGCCTTTGTAATGACATGAAAAGATGCCAGGGTATTAAGCACTGTGCCAGTGAGCTAATTTGGCAATCAAACCAAGGTCTGTGAGATGAAAGTTGACTGCAGAAAGTTTTCTTTCACGCCAACTCGTTTAACCACTGTCAGGCAGTGGGAAAATTAGTACAGCCATTAAATTTAGTATTTTAAACTATTTAATTTTGATCAATATACTGCATTTTCTTGCCAAGTTAAACCAAGGGGGGAAAAGAAAAACTTTTTATTTTTTTTGTAAAGAAACTGTAACTTAAGCCAGCAGTTAAAAACACCATCATGTTCATATCCCAATGACTATTTATACTGAATTTTGTTACAGTTATGAGAAAAGAAGCAAGATAGAAGCACTTGCCACTGTGAAAGAATGCAGGACTGGCTCCTTTCCCTGAGGACACAGATACATTTCTGAGGTGCATCCCTAAATCTAGCAAGAACCCAACAAAAGCATCACATTTACAACACAGAAGAAGGACAATTACCAGAAGTTTTCTTTTTTTTGGAACATAATACCCCAGTGCTATCTCCAGCACTCTGGATGATTTCTATGCTGAGTCTCTGGTTGTCACAAAGTCTGTGGCCTGGTTTGTATAAACTGCAACCACTAAAGTGCTGGATGGTTTGGGGGTTTTTTTTCAGCTTCTTTGGGAGCTGAGTTAGGGAATGATGATTGAGCACAAGTTAATAATAAATTAATTTGGGAAAGAGAGAAGAGGGTCAGAACTGGCTGGGATTCAGTGACTGGTCAGTCAGAGGCAGCACAACCCAGAACTGAGCTGAATTAGAGACTGAGGAGATGTTTCAACGCAAACCCATGTAAAAATGATTAATCCAGACCTCCTGCTGCTTCAGCCAGATCCTCCAGTGTCTGAAATATAATAGCTGAAACTTGCAGATTTATATCAAACAGTAGAACTTGTCCTCTTGTGTCCTTCTTTAAAAAAAACTAATAATAGTTGCACCCCCCCCTCAAAATGTGTTTTACCTGCAACATTCCCAACTGCATCCTGTAGAAGAAGTTGGCTGCAGTAGGAGTAGAAATAATTAGCAGTCTCCGCTTCTCATAAAATTGATCCAGAAGTGCAGCTGCAGTCCTCACATTCACATTAATATTCATGGCTAGGATTAAATTTAAAACAAAAGCTACAGAGCACACTGAAAACAGATCTATTTCTGAAAGCACAAACTAGACAGTAGATGCACAAGAAATAATAATAATGAAGATATGGGTCAAATACCGGCCTCATTGAAGCCAACAATTTTATCGTAAGCTGATCTGGCTTGCAAGATGGATTGACTCCCCATTGAACTTTTGTAGAGAGCTTTGAGCTAAAAAACACACTTAGCAGTTTGTGAGGTACCATCATCATCCTAGGAAAGAGCAGCCAAAGGTGGCAAACGCTTCAGCTGTAAGTGCAAATTGGCAGAGGAGATGAAGGTGTTGAGTTTCTTACCTCTGGGGCATTAAAGTTTGCAGCTGTATTCCACCTCACACCCCCTTCCCAAATTCTCACTGCCACCAGAACCATTGCTCTGGCAGCCCTCCTGGTAAAGTGGTGAAATACTCACTTACGTGCACAGGTTGGCTCCACTCCTGACCACCCCAAGTTGTACTGGCATACTCTAGCTGGGCTTCCTTGCAGCTCGTAACCACCAATGCAGGAGAACTCACATGTAGCACCATAGTTATTTCCATCACCTGAACACTTGATGTAACCATTATCTGGGGCGTTTAATTTCACACAGCGCCTGACTTTAAGCAAGAGAAAAAAAAATATAATAAAAAGACAAGGCATGAATCACCCTGTTTGCAACTAGGGTAGCACGGCCAGTGGAATACCAATATAGAAGACATTTTTTCTGTTTGCTTTCTATATTATTGGAGTCATGTACTTAAAAACCCCAACCAATCAACCAAAAAAAACCCCACCTCGACTCATACGTAAACTAAAATGATACACATGTATAGGAGTACGCATGTGACTGTGGTATCGTGGTGACAAAAGGTCAAGGAGCATAAAGAGAGCTGAAGTTGAAACCTACAGGTTTTATTTCTCTATATTCAACTCCAGATTTCAAGATCTGGACTTATGAAAGGGCAGCCCTGTTTGAGAGCTGAAAAAACTCCTTGCTCACTTGTTTGAGCAGCTCACAGGAAAAGTATCAGGGAAAAGCCAGCAGGAGGGAAGGGGTGTGGAGCTAGAGGCAGGATCCCATCCATGAAGCTCTTCCCTGACGTGCACAATGCTGGCCACCCACCCAGCTGCAGGCCTGGCCCCCAGAGTCTTGAGCAAGACTGCCTTCTCCCTTTTAGCATCAACATGCAGTTTATATACGAATATGAAGACAAATATAGAAAATGAGGGCGTTTCTCAAATTGCCTACTAAGCCAGATGCAAATCAGTGATTGCATTTATAGAGTAAAACATCAGTCTTACCTCTGACTTTCACAAGAAATTTGCAAGTGCCCTTGTTTTCAGCTCTGTCATACACAGTGTAATGGATTTTGTGGTCGCCTTCTGGAAAATGTGACCCTGGTGGCAGGCCTTTCAAAATAACACTAAAGAAGGATAGACATTCATGAATTCACCACTATTTTCCTACTGACAATGCTGTAAAAGCCTGAAAAGTGATGTTTGGGGCATGCTAAAATTGCCTGGCTGCGCTGCATGACTGAAGAGTGTGAGTAAGCAAAGGAAGAAGCTGGGCAGCAGCGACCAGAGTACTTAAACTTGATGGCAACAGCCCACCCTGGAATCATACAAAAGGGTCCCACCCTTCGATTCTCAAGATCACAAGGGAGGCAGAGCAGGCAGGACCCGCTCACTTCCAGTAAGACAATCCATAGTGTAGCCAAGTATCATGCCATGCCCAAAGGAACTCTAGCTTCCTCTTCCTTACGTAAGGAAAAGTCAGGATTGATCCTCCTTCAATTTATGAACTGTCAGGGCTGCAGTGTAACCCAGAGCTGGCAGAGTGTATGAAAACTTTCAGCCTCTCACAATGGGGACGTACCCATCTGGCAGCTCCACACCGCTCCTGTGATTATACTAATGTAAAAAAAAAAAAAAAGGACTAGAAAGCGAGATTTATTGTCACAGCAGAAAGGTGTGTTGACCCACAGCAGTGTTTTCACCTGGAACTTGTTCCTAGCCTGCAAGTGTGTCAGGAGAATTCAGGCATGTTAACTGTATCCTCAGTACTTAAGCTGTGAGGTTGAGCAGCATTCCACACAATGGGAAAGCTCACATCCTCATGGGGCTGCAGGAGGAAAGCACTGTACATGCTATACAACATCACGGTTTGGCAAGATTTTATAAAAATAGATTTATGGAAAAGCTTCCACAGATCTTCAGAGCTGGGAAGAGTTACTCATGTGACAAAGCCTACATGGGATATTCCACACACACACTTTTTTTTTTTGTCCACAAGACATTGTTTCATCAAAACAACTTTGGAATGTCTTTATTATGACACTTCTCAAAGTTTTAATTTTGTCAGGCTTGATTTTTTTAATGCTGCTAATTGTCATAGAAATATCACATTAGACTTTTAACAGAAATATTTTTAATTGTATAATGAATTCTTCTTTCTGCTATTATTTAAACTGCAACAATAAAAAGGCAATGTCACTGTGTCTGTCAACAACTTCTTTATATTCACATAAAACTGTAAACATCTTTAAGCTTACAACTTCGAGATTTTAAGCTTAATCAGTCCACTATTACCAAGTTAAAAGATGTAACTTGCTTAATGAAAAAAACAGATTTTCTATACTCTTTCCATTACAATAAGCTAGCCAGACTGCCATAAATCCTGCATAATGAAGATGGGGAAAAATCAGAGACAGCGGTACCATCACAAGTGCACCTTGCTCTTCTGGAAAATGTGACTGTGAAACTATAAAAATTGATACGGAAATTTTGAAGAAAACATGAGTTTAAATCCAATGTTCAGAGCTCCCTAAGTTTCAAGTGAGAAACATTACAAGTAACTGCAGAAGCTGTGTCATCAGTTCTCAGCACTACTTCAGGAAGAATCCTAAAGATGATTGCAGGTATTGTTTTGTGAGACACTGTTCATCTTGGATCTTTTAAGACAGTCAAAATTGCCTCTGCCACTACCTCCAATGCACTATTATCTTTTCATTGTTATGGATAAAAGGCAACTTGCTGTAAGAAAACTTGTTGTATATGAGAAGAGACCCACAAAGAAGCTCTGGAAAATTTCACAGGTACAGTCAAAATGCTACTGTCATTTATTCTATCAGCTCCAAAATAATTGCAATAGTCTGCTACCCCTCTACATGCCAGGTCCTGAATGATTCAAGTTGACAAGTTTTAATTTTTCAATTAAACATGAAATCCTTTACAGACCACTGATAGGTGACATCTATCAATAAGCAGCATCTTGGATGAATGACAGGGAAAGGGTACCTGGCCACCCTCATCAGCTGAATTACTAATCAAGGACCCCAGGAATAAAAAGGAGAAAATGTAAATTAGATTTGCACCTACTCTGTTAGAATCCCATCAGCAGTGTCCCGTCCTTCTGGGGTGTCCCAGAACACTCTGGCCGTCAACTTGTTGGGCTCTGCAGTTTTCTCCTTCACGCTCGGGCACTGGATTCTGGGAGGTTCAGTATCTGTTGAAATAAACAGAATCACAGAAATGGCAAAAAGAGAAACAACGGAAGATTGACAAACTTGTCATTTTGCAGGGAATTGCTGCTGCATTTGATTTTTTTTCCAAGTAATTCTTATAATAGTTCTTTACAAGTAATACAAAACAAAAACAAAAAGTAGACCGGCTAAGTTTTGAAAGCTTATTTAACTGCTACCAGAACATTGTGACCATTATTCAGGAGTAAAGGAACAGTGGCGATGATAAAAGAACTTGATGGAGGACAGAGGTGATGCCAGCTACTCATCTTCAGCCGCTTCCGTTGCCAATCCTGCCAGCACAGCAGAAATAGATGGGCGAACCAAGTCCAAACACCATCACAATCATTAATTAAAAAAAAAAAAAAAAAAATCTGTCTATAGTAGCTTAGTCACAGATTTTTGTACCCAAAATCTGGGTTATACCCAAAAGGAAGTCTAAATCCATGGAGTCATATACCAGCTTTAAAAATGCACACAGAGGCAGGAACGCAAATAGAAAACAATCCCTAAAGTGCTGCTTAAATGTAAAGGGTGGCAAGCCTTGTCTTTCTTTTCATTTGCAGGGCAGACACAAAAACTATAATCTGGATTTCTTTAAAAAAATAGCACTGCGAAAAGGTTTAGGTCTTTATAAAGCACCAAATATGCAAAATAATTTCATAGCCCCTTATATTCTACAAGCAACGCACAATGTTTTCTATCAGTATAACTCGGGCAAGTGCAGCCCTGCTATAGCCCCTTTAAGCTTTCAATGGTATTCCGAGAACCTGGGACTCTTAAAAACTGGCTTGCCTCTGTTTCTCCTGTTTTCCTCCAACCTCAAACACTGCAGCTTTGTGGGGCACTTCCATAGAAAGAGGTCCTGCCTTAATTTTGCACAGGAAGGAGTGGGGGAGGCACAGCCAAGTAAGTAATGGAGAACATATCAGGAATATTGCAAATTACCTTACACAAATGCTATTTTTTGTGGGATTTTTTTTTAGTACATAATGATTTTATGTATATATACATATCCTCTTATAGTATTGGGAGACTAACCATTGATTTCTTTGTAGATCCTACTGAGGGGTGAAGTTAGGAAGAGTAGGTTCCTGCTACAGGGAGTGGAGCAATCAAAAATGAACAGCAGAAGCCACTAGACAACTTTGGAAGCTTCTTGTACTTTACAAGAATGCCCGTCACCAAAGATATACAAAGCATTTAATTTTTCTTTATGGATTCTTTAACTTTTTCACTTTGTGAGTTCATTCACTCTTCCTTACTTCATCTGCTACAGCAGGTGATTTATCCTGCTACAGCAGGATTTTCATCCACTCCGGCCGTAGGAAGCACTTTGTCTCCTTTCCTTATGTTTCTTATTCACTCCCTTATTTTTAGAGTACCTTTCCATTATGTGTGGAAAACAGCTCACACCGCAGCCAGAGAGAGCTCTGCCCTCTTCTGCAAAGCTACATCACTCTCAATAACCCCCCCCCAGTGTAGCTGAATTAGGGTAGGAAATAACCCAGTCTCACCAAGGCTGCTTCTGGCTCTGGTTAGTTTACTGTGGTGACAGCTCACCACTGTGCTATGGACAGTATACATTAAATAAATGTAACGCTGGAATAAAAGACAGAATGGCATTTAAGGAAAGAGTGTTTTAAGCACTTAATTAATCAGAAAGCTCATTATGCTATTTAGAGCAGAGAAGACTGGTTGGTATGAACTGGCTTGGACTTCCACATCATAAAGACAAACAACACGGTTACTGTGGGAACCAACTCGCCAAGCACCCAGGGGCCAGGCAAGCCTTTTTAGCTGGGCTTAAAAATTCCTGGAAAGGACATTTTCTTTGGTCATTTCAGCTGCCTCTTAGCATTCAACAGGCACTCAATGAACCCCACCAGAATGACAACTCTTCTTTGAAACGGACCGAGAGAAAGCAGCTGTTAGCCAAAGAGGCTCTTTGACTGCAGTGGCCAGTGGGATGTGTTAAACCAAACAGCGCTCCGGTCTTTTTCCTCGTGCCCTTGCACAACGTTACAGCCAATCTACAGCATATTAAGCCCCTTGGCCACAGCCTGGCAGAAGGAAGACGGATCTAAAAAAGACCCAACCCACTTAAATGCGGAGAAGGTGACCAAAGAACATCCAGGCAAATGCGCAAGTGACAAAACTGAAACACACCCCCCCCCCCCCCAAAAAGCAACCCACCTTTAATAAAATGTATGACGTGAGCAAGGTGCCCACCTGCATCTTAGAATACTAAACTGGTTCCAAAACAAACCCCAAACGGAGGAACCAAGACCCTGACTGCTGGGGAGGTTTTATCAGAGGGAAAAATCATCATTGTAAGCACCAGATTGTCAGGATCTCTCTCTGAATACCTATTCCCAGCCAGAGCTGGAGCCGGGACACGCTACAAGGTGTCTGACCCCCACACCTATGGCTATTCTTACAATTTTACTACACTGTCACTGCTGAAAGACCAGTGAAAAGCCAAGGGGATTTATTTAAGCTGTTTAGCAGGGTTATGTATGAAATGGGTGAATCTTGCCTGCAAGGTTTACATCACGGGCAGAGAAACTGAGTTCTCACAAAACAGTTTGGCCCCGACCAGCCACCACTTCTCTTACACTCTCATCAGTTGTCGCTCTTCTCAGCTACTTGGCAACAGCAACTGGTACTCTGGCTCCACGCTGGGAAGTGGCATTGCAGGAGGTCAAAGTGGGATAAAGTGGGATACTCAATTTTAAAGCTGTCTTTTGAACTTTGTGGGGAAAAATGCTAAGTTTTCAAATAGGTTTTGGATTTTTATTTTTTTTTTAAACATACTTCTGGGACTGGCCATATTAGCAGTATCAACAACATCTAAATAGCTTGTTAACTGCTTTTCTCGTAGTTTTTAAAGGATTATATTTACTCGCTTGTGAATTTGGGATGACGAGGAAAGAAACAGAGGGATGGTACCTAATGCCCACCGCTTGCTTATTCAAGAGTCCATGTGGGATAAGTTATCATCCTGTTGCTACATAAACACACTGTTATTACTGATTGCTAATGACGTTTAATGATGGCTGGAAGCTAATTCAAAACATCAGTCTGTGTCAGAAGCATAAAGAGATGAAGAGACTGGAAATCATAGAAGGGGGAATAAAAAACACTGTTCTGCTCTCCCCGCCTCCCTCCACAAGGCATCGCTCTGTATTTCAAAACATCCATTATCAGGGCCTGTATAAGCTTGTTTCAGACATCCATGGTTGGGAGCTGTTAGTTAACTACCTATCAATACAGCCTTAGGATGTGACAAAAGGATGACTTAGCATGGTGACAGCCATTTACCACAGCCTCCGTTATACAATCAGCAGGAAAATGAAACCTTTTTAGAAGAAAAGACGGTGACATTTTTCAATCTTCTAAAGGAAAATAGCTATTTCAATCTACGTCACAGCGCATTAAGGATATAATGGAAATACTATTCAAGTGAGTATTGGCATTTCTAGCTGATAACCAAAAGCAGCTGTACGTTGATATTTTTTAATCAAAGTTATTTCAGCAACATGAAGGATACCCTTCCTCTTATAGGAGGGGGACAGACAGTCTGCTGATTTCTCCTGATTTCAAGAGGATTATTAATCCAGGTCTGCCGTAATTTTCCCATACTTCGTGCTAATAACTGTAGTGTCCCCAGGCCACTTCCCTACCTATTCTCAACGACATGCACTTTACCCGCCCGTGCCTATTGAACACACATCACATACCTACTGTGCAGAGTACAACTAATTGCTTATATGCTAAAGAAATAAACCAGCCTCTTTGCCTTAGCATTTCGTTGCTTCCCTCACCTCAATTTTGTTCCTCAGCCGAAGGTGAGCTGTTCAGCCACTTCTCTGATGGCCACTGGTAAGCCCTCATAGGCTGCAGCTCACTGATGACTTTTCTGTAACTACTGAAGTACAGTAAGGGGTATGTGTTCCACTGCATTATACTGTTGGGGTCATGTCTGGTCACAAAAATCCTTTGCCCTATTCTTTCGACCTATCAAGAGGTCAAAAAACCCCCCCTTATTAAACAGTTTGCTAACTGTATAACTCACTATTTGCACGTAGGAACTGTGTACACACTAGATTTGAAAGGGTCTTCTCCATACTATGTGGTATTACTAGAACTTAAATAACAGTATTACTTTTACTGGGTTACTTGGGACTTGCAATCAATACCATATGCAACAAACATCCTGCATTTTTGGAATAAAAAAGAAGTGTTAGTGCTAACGTAGCCCCTTTTTTTGCTGAAGACATACTTGCTTACTCTACTCTGCAAGACAACATCCTCTGTAATAAGCACCTCATCGCTGCCAACGGATGAGGTTCTGAAAGTGCCAGGAAATACAGAAGACAACATTTTATCATTCCCAAACTTAAAAGGGTTTGTCTTCCTTCCTCTGCCCACACCATTGAGAAGGACAAGGCTTCTTTTTTTTGTATATAAAAACAAGAGACACCACAAATAGTCTAGACCTAAGCAGCAGGCTCATTTCTACATTTGTACAACACCAAGTAACAGGAAACCTGAACAAAATTCTACAAATGTCAGGCCACAGCAGAGAAACTCCAAAGCCATTTGCTAACCTAGGCTGAGCCACAGGAATTCTGAGGAAAACCACGTTACTATACACAGAAAACACTGAGCACAACTACTCTACCACCCACAAGCTTAAATTACCGATAGCCAACTCAGATGGCCAAATACTTTCCTTTGTGGGCGGCTGCCAAATCTTTTATCAGAGGCTTCCCAGAAACAAAAGCAGCAGCTGAAACTCAACTATCTTCTGAAATCTCATTAGTAGGAAGGAAAGTTAAATCTCAATATTTACTTATCTCTCTTTTGATTTTTGTATATAAAACCAATTATTCCAGCTGAGGTTCCCGGGAGACTGCTAACTACGTAATGAAAATTGCTGGCATAACTGATGTGAACCAGGCAGAAATTTACTTCAGCTCACTGCAACCATGCTGGTAACACTAATCCTGTCACATTCCCTGGATATATCTGGAAACCATGATCCCAAGAAAGAAAAGTAACAGAATAGGTGAGACAAAGGGTTTAGTTTCAAACCCATTTTATCATTACGTTGCAGAGAGCAGAACAGACTCCAGCACAGAGAAAAAGCTGGAAGAGCAGCACGGTATTTAGAGACTACTGAGTCACCCAGGAGATCAGGGAAGGCTGTTGTAAGCACTGTCTAGCACTAACCATTTGCACTAGCCTCATTACAGTTATAGAGTGATAACGCTTGGCCCTGATAGCGTGTGTGTAAAGAAGATGGTCACATGGGACTGAAAGTACTAAGTGACAGAGAGCACTCTGCCTCCCTTGGAAAACTGTTCTCTGCTCCCTCAAAAGGGACAGTTGCTTTTTTTTCCCCCCAAGAAGGTGGGAAAAAATGAGCATTTTGGAATTCATTAGGATGACTCGGGCACCGGCAGGTTCCTCAAGCCGTAGACTTTCCAAGATGCAGACTAATCATCCTACTTACCAACGCAGGACGCTGGCCGGCCACTCCAAACTTTGTTGTCCATGCACGTTACTATACGGTCACCTTTCAGCTGGTATCCCGGTGAGCAGTAGTACTCACACCTTGAGCCAAAGTAGGCACCGTCTAAACACTTGAAGCCCCCGTTGGTCGGCATGGACAGGGTCGGGCAGCGCTTTTCTGGAGAAGAAAACAAAGACTTCTGGAAACCTCTTATCCCCCTTTTATGTGAATGTGGGGTACTACACAGAAATAAGGATGCAGCTAGCAAATGACAAGTGGGAAAAAGTCATCTTCCACATGAGGCTTTTTGCACTGTTCTTATTAGTTGCATTTTCAAATTTAACTTTACATACACGGTGGCCTAATGCAATATTTATATGAGAAAAAGATGGAAAGTATCTATTCCTCTCTACTCAGAAAATGTTTTACTGCAAGAGCTCACTTAGCACCTGATACAAATTGTGTCATCTTACAAAATCCAAGATGGGCAATATCTCAAAACAGAGCTTTATGGCTCTGTCATAAATTATTCCCACAAATCAAAATCCCACGCTCATAAAATGTTCCCTATCTTTGCCCTCTGCCAAGAGGTATTTGTACCACTCATGATACTATTCATGCCATGAACCACTGTAAGATCATTAGCAACAAGCCAATATGCATATCAAAGTATACCGTCAATGTTTAAAATGCAAATAACAATCTCAAGATCACTGTTTCAAAGGCAAGTAAAATTTATTGTCTGCTGAATCTGAGGTACAAGCCCCCCACACACACAGATTTCATATCTACTTACGTTTGCACAGCACTTTCCCAGACCAGCGTTTGCTTGACTGACAAATTAGCTGCTGAGGGCCATGGAGTTCGTAGCCTTTTTGACAGCGAATATCACATCTTGTCCCCAATACATTCTTGTAATATTCCCCCTGAGGGGTCCTGCAGTTTGCATAGCCGTGTTTCACCTTAATGGGGGAGCACCACGGTGTTTCTAGCACAGAGAACAAAAAAAACCCGCTCATACCACTTCGTAAAATGTGAAAGGTCAGACACAAACATAAAATCACTTTCTTTGTTCAAGGTCACAGAGAAGACATGGGAAAAAAAAAAAAAAAGAGTCTTATTTTAAAAGCCACCAGTCCTCAAAGTGGAGAAGTAACAGTGCAGCAAGGTGTACTAAGTCTTATACATCTGAAGGTCAGCCCTTCAAAGACTGGCAGCTCTTCTTTATCATAAAACATTAAAGATTGTGGCCATTTGAAGGAAGGGGGGGTAAGGAGGTGGTCTATCTTTTTTTTGTCCGTGGACTAAGTGTGCCACCACGTGGACAGTTTGATGACAACCTTTTTTCCCCTCTGTTTTTTTCAGATGAATACATCTAACTTCTCTTTGGTAACAAAAATTTGCCTTAGGACCACCTTTGTTCTAGCTGTAGTTGTAATCGTTACGACATTTAGCTCTCCCACTGCCCACTGGAAATAAAAAAAATCTTCCATAATAACTGGTGCAGTGCAGGACATCCCCTTGGCTGAACTCTGTGATTGATAGTTCAAGCTCCCCCACAATTATAACGGCTGTGACTTATATAAATCATCTTGCCATTTTGTCAAGCCTGTCTGTACACATCCCCCATGTGTCAGAACAACCACTCGGGGTTTAAGTACAGCTCTAAATTTGCAAAGTCACTTTCCAAGTTAGCACCCAGGACTGAACTGGAACTTGGGAAGTGTGCAAGAAGAGCCGCTCCCTCACTGTTCTCCGCAGGTCTGTGGTGCCACGTTGGACTACTCTTTGTATCACCAACAAAATAGCCTTCTACCAGCAAAGGGGCACAATACCATTGCCAAGATGAAATCCGAAGGCAAGTGTCCAATCCAACAGACTAAGGGAAGAGCTTTCAATAAGGATCTGACCTTATTCCTCTCTTTTTGGTAGGAATTTGTAGCTTCCAAGTGCAACGTGCTTTCAGGCACAATACATATATTTAACAGCACAAACCCCTTCACTTCCTACTATGAAATCCTTCAGAGAGTGCCGATGTTCATTCTATATACTTAGCACATATCCAGAAACAGGAACCCAAGCTGCAGAAATTTAAATCCGGTTCTAAATATTCTTAAAGTTCTGAACTTCTTGTGCTGTACTCTTCACCTCAAAAGATGGGTGGACAACTACCTGTCCTTAATATCATGGAAATGTAGCCTAAAGTACAACAACTACCTCCCAGCTGCTCCTGGATGCAGGACAGTGACTTATGGATGAATCTGATGAGTCAGAGGGAAGTTGGAATTTGGCTGGGACTTCATGGCTAATGCTCCTACCAAACCCACAGGAAAAAGGGAAACACATAAAACTGAACCTTTACTAGATGGTCAGGGCTACATTTTAAAGTACTCAGAACATAGGTACTACCTTCCTGTGAGCATTTAATACCATATTGTGATACTGATGGGTGCAGTATCAAATAAAGACTTCCCAGCCAAAGCTTCAAAATCTTTGTTTAGCTTTGAAAACATGGTGCACCAAGAAAGCTGTGTTTTTTCTGCAGCGGGCAGCTTCTCAGGAGGAGTTTCCTACACGAGGAGTGACTAAGCCTGCCCCTTCTCACCTCCAAGATTTGAAAAGGGCATATCGAGAGGGAAGAGGGAGGGATTGAAAGGCAAAAAGAGAAAGATGACAGGTCCTAAAATCCTGTGTGACAATGTGTCACATGGGGGAGGTACATGACAAAACTTTCAAAGTCTGCGAGAAAGATGGAAAATGAAAAAACAAAACAAAACAAACCACAAAGAGTTTTAGCCTTCATCCTTACAGAGTAACAGGAGACATTTAAAAACATTTTCTCAATCTTCTTTAGCATATGTTCACTTCTAACTCTGAATTCCTATGACTATTATGTACATTTTTCTACACAGTTTGGATCAGCTCCACACATAAACAAACAAGAATCAATACAGCCTGGTATATTTCTCATACATGGGATATTTATATTCCGCGTACAATATCTCTAAGACATACTTACACTTTCCCAGTGGAAATTACATTTTGCACTTACGTTTTGCTGTGTTGGTCCTGAATCAACACAAATAACATCCGAGGACTAAATTCAGAGACTAATTGTCAAGCTTTTGACTGGATCAAGAGCCCGTTCCTCTAGACTAGTCTGGTTTTGAAGCAGTTGCATTGTACAACGACATGCTTACTGTTGTATTTCACCAATACATGTGAAAACCCTTTATAAAGATGTATAAGTAGCATTACACAAGTGTCACCAAATACACAGGAACTGAGGCATGGGAAATGAGCAGACCAGCCTCATAGTACACAGCAGCTTAGGGGTAGATTGCAGTTCAGCTTTTTGGCTCAGCCACACAATCATCCCATCTCTGCTTTTTTCCCCACCAATGGTTCTGTTTTGTAGAAGTACTGAATGTCAAATACGTTCTCCACCATTTACCACAGAATTATGAAAATGTAGTTTGGTGGAGAGTGGGTTTTAGTTTGTCTGGGGCTTTTTTAGAACAATTTCCTGTCCTTCACCCTAATCTCTATCCCATACTTACCAAAAGACATTGAAAAAAAACCCCATCAACTGACTTGGACCGCTTTGTTGAGGGGCTGCATCACTGTGACTCACATTGTGCTTGCTGTGAACCAAACTAAAACTGGGAGAGCAGGCGAGGAGGGTGAACTAAGAGGAACAAAAGTCCATCAGCTACTGCTGAAGTAATGAGTGATGACAGCACCCATCTCTGCAGCCCCCTTAGCAGCCCACCCCACTGCCACTGCTGCAGTCTCAAGCATCACCTCCAACCACTCTCTGGGGGAAGCCACGCACCTTGGATTCACAGGTGTCTCATTCACCTCCTGTGGAGAAATCCTCCTCCTCCTGAGCTGACAACAGCTATTCCATAATCTCTCCTTCAGTGGTCTCATCCCCTAAATTTCCAACTTTTCTGTCCCTCTTGTTCTTCTCCTGCCCTGAGAACCTAAATGTCAATTTATTTTTTTTTTAAATTAAAAAAAAAAAAGAAGCAAGCTTTTCTTGTTGTAGGATCTCCTTAACTAAGGAGGCCTCAGGTCTTTTTTTTTGCAGAAGGGTTTAAACCTGAAGTTCCTAGGAGCACACTGACTGAAGGAGCACAGCTTTTGCCCCAGCCAGCTAGGTAATCCTTCCGCAAATCAGTTCAAGATATTTATGCCTCTGCTTTCTCACATATATAAGGTGCAAACACACATGGCTGATTTCCTTTGTAAAGGGTGTGAAGACAAACACACTTTGCAACATGAACAAGAGGCTAATAAAATAAAAATAATAATAATCAAAAAAAGGCAAAGCAGCTGTTTCAGGTATTGCAAATTGCCTGAGTTTTTCTGCAAATTTTTGCGGCTTTACAAACAAGCTTGCCCTGAGTAAACTGCTGCGTATATATTTTTTAAGAAGTAGCTAACAAATGCAGTTTAATGCACAAACAGAACACTGAAAAAGCCCTTCCTGTAGTATCATTGCAGCTATGGTGGTCTACAGACAGAAACAAAGCAAAGGCTCCTAGGGAGGGGTAATACATCTTTTACTGGACCAAATGATACTGTCAGAAAGAAAAACAAAACCAGACATGCTTTTGGATGCAGATAACTTGAAGAGCTTAGGAGGAACATCTGTTTGATCTAAAACATTATTAAGTTTACTCTAGAACTGAATGTGATTAGAAGAAAGTGGGTGAGGCAGGGTTTATAAGGGGGCATATATCTGGGTTTAGACCAACTGATACCACTGAAAAAAGCCCCAGCTAACTTGAAAAGCTGATGTGCCTGAAAGCACATCAAACGATACAACAAAGTTTTAGATCAAAGTTTGTTTATTTTTAAGTGAAGGCACATATTTGTTTTCAAAGGCTAAGCAGCTACATAGAATATTTATGGAATATTAGGGCTAGATGGGGCCCCCAAAGGTCACACAAGATGTTCTCTGCCTCAAGACAAGATCAGCCATGTTCCTGAAGGCTTTGGGAATAAGAAAAGCTACAGACTTACCAGGCACCTCTGCTGGAGCTTCACCATCTGTCCTGGGCTCTGTTCACCTAACTGGAATTTGAGTTTTTATTTTTTACTTACCAGGACCTATTTAGCGGGGTTTTTTTCTGTTTAACAGAAGGTTTGCAGCATGTAGTAGTAGTAAAACATGTCAGAGACTCAACGCTGTGTTTGAAACCACAGGAAAATGGGCAGCAAGCAGAAATGGTTGAGGCCACAATATTGCCTCTACAGCTAGGGCTACCCTTTGATCATTGTGGGATTTGAGAAAAGGTATTGGGAACAAGGATCATCCGAACATCAGTGGTACTAGAGCTGTGATGAACACAGGAACGGGTGTATTTGGAAAGCCTTTCCCCATCAAATATGATCCCAGCCAGCCATGCCAAGTGGCTGGAAAGAAAGCATTTTCTAGAATATCATTTCCCTCAATCCCTCAGATCTGTTCAAAACACCAGCCTCAGCTGGGCATTTCCTTCACAAGCAGCGTGCAAAGGGACAGGTTGCACTGTTACTTGCTGGTACACCAGCCTACAGAGCTGAGGGTTCACCAGGGAGGAAGGGAAAAACTCTTTAAAAATGCCGTGGGCACAGAAAGTCTCAGTGACGTTTCTCTGGAAAGCTGAGCAAGTTGAAAAACATTCAAATGAAGACAAAAGGGTTTGGTAGGAGGTCGATTTCCCCCACAATAAACTGCAATGTTTTGTTTGCAGATGCCAAAGAGGATGAATTTGTGTGCATGCCTGCACTGTTTAGTGACCGTGTATACAAAGAAAAAACAATGCTGCTTATGTATGCTATCATCAGTTGAGAAAATTAATTTAGTTATTTGTCACGGGGAAGTTTTATTTGCTGAGCAATGGGCCATACCCAAAATGCTGGACTGCACACATAAGGAGATGCTTTGAACGTAGCTACTCAGCCCATTCTTCCTTGCTTTGTCTTTCTCCATCCCCTTCCCCCCAATACTAACTTAAATATGCTAATGAAGAGTAAGCCTTTTCTACTCCAACGCTTTATACTCTTAGATTCACATTGTCTGATCTTCAGTGTTTGGCAGTAGTGCTTCCAAACTCAGAACAGTTTTTAATATCTGCGTGAATGAGTCATTATGTTTCACTTACCCTGGTGACACTTTGGCTGACATGAGTATAATCCATTTTGGATCACCATATAAAAGGAATTTATACAGAATCCGCATTTTAACTACTTGCCTGCCCTGGCATGAATTGGCACTGACTTATCTTCATGATCTCTGGAATTCTTTTTCTATGTGTCTGCCGAGTGTTACATGTTAAAAGGCAACAAAAATTAAGTTTACCTAAACAAAGCTTTTGAGAAATATTTCTGCATGTGTTTGAAAGCAAAATTTTATACTGAAGTATTTTACTGGGAGGAATGTAAGACATTTATGAAAAGAACAACATAGCTATAGCATCTGTGCTTTCCTCTGTTGTTCATAAATGTCTGAATCACTTTATGACTTACCTCTTACAAGGCCCATTGATTCTTTGTAGGGAATCAATAATGTACAAGAGACCAATGCCCAGTATTTTCAAGTAATCAAAACGATTTATTACAATGCTAGCGTGTCCACAGATTAGTTTGATGCAGTTACCATTTAAAGTGACAAATTAAATGCTATGTTTCTTTACTGTCTAGGCTTCTGAGGGATTTTGGCAGAGGAGAGGGGCATTGAAACAGAATCAGACTTTTTAAGAAAATGGACAGAGTAAATGAAATATTTACTGGTAGTGGCGAAAAGCTTCTGAATCCTGCCAAATGGCAAAATCTTGTAGAAGAGGGAAGAAAACCTGAATTTTCTTTATAAACATGCAAGTCCATTCACTCATTCATCCAGCTGCATATTTTGGTTCTGGAATGTACACGTTCATTCGTTAAACACATTTCACTTGGCATTTCAGCTAGCAGGTTAACCTGAAATGTGATCAACTTTATGGGGAAAATAAAGTCATGAAAATCAAGTTCTCTTGATAGTTCTTCTATACATTACCATCAGTAGGCCCAGGTTTTGAGTTAGCTTATCATTGATGGTTTTGTTAGGATGTATGAAAAAGAGAAGCTCTTCCCAGATTTTCATGATTTAACAACTTGATCTTCCAAGAGCAAAGGCAGTGCAAAAGTTACTTACTCAGGTGCATAAAAGAGTGGTCATCAGTATTTTGTCTAATTCCCATTGTTAAAAAAAGTAGAAGTTAAATCTTGATCTAAAAATCCATGGAGCTGGATCTCCAAGATTTTTTAATCCATGAAAAGAAAAAGAAGGAAGCTTTCTCTCAGCAATCAGCTGATCCTCTTTAGCACATAAGCAAAGCATTCACCTTTATATCTATTGCGTGCATACACATCTTCGTCATCTTCAAGGGGTGAATATCCCGATCCTACAATAAAAAATAGAGAAAAAAAACTGCAGCAAGAAAGGAAATATAAATTAAGAATAAAAGAAAGCTTTGCAAAAACACATGCAAGATTAGGATGCAATAATCTATGCAATGCCATCAGCATGGGCTTCTCTGAAGCTCAGAGACATAGCAGACCCAGTTTATAGTGAAGGTGGAAGGGGCAAATTGATTTGATATTTAAGTAAAATAGTAAATCTTTCTCTCTGCTCCTACAGCAGTGCTGTGCAATGCCATATTGCACATATCAGGCCACATTAAGTTGATCTACTAGGCAGAGAGAACAGAGGAGGTATGGGGTGAAGGGACACATCAAAGGTTTCACTATAAAGTGGTTCCATAGTGTAAGTGGCTGTTAATAGCCATCAGGCCAAACAGCAGAAGTAAAATGCGCATAACTCAAGAACAACCCTCTTTTACAACCTGTACGATCTTCATACCAAGGACAAAACATTGAGGTACATTACCTGCAAACACAAGTTACACTCAAATCAAAACCACAGTTTGATATCAACCAGTCTTCTGGGGTTGTTCAAAATAAAGAGATTGCATAGTCCTGTACTTTTAAAAATCTGTGCAACAGATAAAAGCTTAAAATAAGGGTAGAAATTGCTTTATAAAAACAGAATCCATTCGGAGCATTACCATTCAAGTAATTCATCAATAAAACATGGCAGTCAGCAAAAAACCCTTTAAAACATCCTTAAGTGACAGTTACTTAAAATCAGCAGCTTCAGAGCATGAATTCTAGTCTGAATTCTAGATAAGTCTACTCCAAGAAAGTGATCTCATACAAATTTCCCCTCTGAGAAATCTTTCCAAAAACCTTGCATGCAATAGGCAGGTACTAAGGATGCTCAGCACTACACTACAGGAGCTTCTCACACACGGTATCTCCAACTACAGCTATGGGGTTATTTCATCACCATTTGTCCAGGTCTGACACCATGGGCTGTACAAGCTGCTGTTTAAAGTTATGCTAAATAAAATAATTCAGGCATCTCAATAAGCTACAAACTTCACGTGCAAAGCACACAATTATCTGCAGAAATCAAACCCAAAAGGCACTAATGGCTAAGATGATTTAGCATAAGGATAAAAGCTACCAAAACAATGTCTGTTTCCTTAAAATTACCATCAGCATCTGTCAACAGATTCCACATATTATAAAAAACAAAATAAACTCCCTGGAAACTAGTGAAACTTTACTTCTTACTCTACCTACTTCAAAGAAACCCAGGAGAGAAACCCAGCCCACGTCTCTGGCAGCTGCTCCAGAGGAATAGCTTTAGTGCACAGGGTCCCTCCACAAAAGGGCAGTGCCCTCCACAGCATCAGCTGCCGTGCAGCTCACAAGGGTTTGGACCACCTGAAGATGAAGGTCTTTGTATCTCCCGTGACTGTTCTTGCCCCATTACTTGCTCGTTGGGCGCTAGCACCCAGGACCTGCGACCAGCCCACAGCACCCACTCCAGAAACCGTAGGGAAGAAGGGGACACATGCGTTCCACATCAGACCAAGAACTTGCACCAATACTAACAGCTATGTGAACTATATGCCTGCAAAAAATCAAGAGTTGTGTTTGAATCTACCATAAAAGTAGCAAAACCCACAATTCACCTTGGGGCCGATTCAAAGCTTGTTGTTGTCACTGGGAACTCTCCCACCAGTGTTCAGAAGGCTCTGAGCTGGGACCTGATGAAGCCAACTTCCAAACAGCTTCTCCCCTGAAACTGAGGGCTTTGTACAGCACAGTCTTCTGATCACTTGGGAGCCATTTCTCTGCATTTTCAACTTTGTGTTTTTGTGGTTGAAATTCTGATGACTAAACACTGATCTCTGAGAAACTTCTCAATGTAAAATCGTTAAAGTTTGTTGCACTTCAAGTCTGCAACATAAAGAGCAAGCTGTGATCCCCGAGGGCTTCATGGAAGCCTTGATATGTAAATGAACACTTCTCTAAACATCAATTATTTTGTCAGAAATTTACTATTTACTCAGTTTGAGAAAAAAAAAAAGTGTTATCTCAGTTTCACCATTCTTAATTGTCCAAATTTTAGTGTGCAGTGACATTAGCATTCAAAATCAGTAAATCTTAGAGCTATGCAAGCTCTTACATATTTACCTTTCCTTAGATGAGAAATAACTAAATGCCTTTCGAAGTCGCCTAACAAAAACTGGCCTTAGAGAGTTAGTCACTACTCCTGCCCTGAAATGAGGCTTGGTTCATGGTGTTTGACATCTCCAATTTCCAGCCCATTTTCTAGCTTGAAATGAGAAGCTATTTGTGTTTCTTTCCTATCAAAACTTTGGGGTTTTTTTCTTTCTTTCCTTCTTTCTTTTGGTTTTCCTTTACCTAACAATGTTTTGTTACTACTGTTAACAACCACAGGAGGCCTGGCCTGGGGAACCATGGGAGAAGTGATCCTCACGCCACCCTGGGAGGGTCTCACTGCTGCTTTCCCACAGCCTCGTCTCACAGGGAGCCCACCGGCCAACGCCGGCCCTCAGCAGGGCCTGTGTAAGCTGGGGGCATTAAGGGTAGTTTGGCCATAACCCATCAGCCCCAGGCCATGCCATGAAGTACTGACCCAATCCAGAGGAATGCCCCCGAATAGCTGGGCTGGCTCTGGAAGATCATACATGGATGGACACACCACCACACCACTGCCCCGGGCACTGCAGCACCGCCTCACACAGAGATGCTGGGGTTTCTCCTGTCTCCACACACCTTTCTTCACACATGCCTGGACCTAGTACTCTCACAGAATCATAGAATGGTAGGGCTTGGAAGCGACCTTCAGAGATCATCTAGTACAAGTCCCAGCCAAAGCAGGGTCACCTAGAGCAGGCTGGACAGGAATGCGTCCTGGTGGGTTTTGAGTATCTCCAGAGAAGAAGACCCCACACCCTCTCTGGGCAGCCTGTTCCAGTGCTCTGTCACCCTCGAAGTATGAAGTTTTGCCTCATCTGGAGATGTAATTTCCTGTGTCCCAGTTAGTGCCCGTTGCCCCTCATCCTGTCACTGGGCACCACTGAAAAGAGTCTGGCTCCATCCTCTTGACACCCGCCCTTTACATATTTATAAGCATGGATGAGATCTCCTGTACCTCTCCCCATACTCACCCACCCACGCTGTGCTGACAGAGGCGCATACAGCCATGTTACGCAGCAGCCGGCCATCAAAGCTCTCCAGCTTCAGCAGATGGCTTCTGTCCTGGCAGCCACCAGGCCTGACCTGGCGCTCATTCCCCACTGGTGCCACCCCATGAGCCATCCTGAGCAAACCACCACGTCATCCTCATTCTCTCAGCCACCAAACAAAGTATTTCTGCCTCACATACGTTCAAAATTAGCTACCAAGCCGCGTAAGGACAAAGCATTGTTCTGCGTTCAAAGTGCTAAAATTGTCACAGTACAAAACCTGGGTATTTGAGGAAGAATGACAAGAACAAGAAGCTGCTTTACAGCTGTCCCACATCACAGTTCAGGGTATGGCAGGTTCCTGCAAAAAACAGCTGTGGATTTTGTTCTAGCAGATGACAAGCAAAAAGCACGAAATAACACTTTAATTTTAAAATGAGTCTATTATGAGATTAATCTGTGGATTTAGATGGTTTTACTTATGTTTTTTTTATTCACAAAATAATCACTACGTTGTTATAACCAGGGCATGCCTAGGAAAGCTTTCTCTTTACATGCATTTTATTAGGTCATAGAGTTTTAATGAAACTACATGCCATCTAGTAGAAAACACGTAGCAGTGTCTCTCACCAAGATCCCAATAGTCTGTGCCAAATGAATAAATCCAGGCATACAACTGCCTGTGAGAGCAGGAGGAGCTATGACAGTAAGCTGGTAAGCCTTCTGACAAAGGAAAAAAACTTCATACAAGAAGAATTCATTACTAAGAGAACACATTGCCAGTGTTCAAACTGGCAAGCTCATGGGAGTCTCAGACACACACCAGTTCCCCACTTGGGCAAAACCTAAATCAGGCAAATTCAGGATCAGTTTTGCCTGAGTTCTGTGGTTGCCAAATCCAGCCCAAGTGTGCTGATGCCAGCCTTCATGGCAATTCTCATTCAGCAAAACACTTAAGTACCTCCTGAAGTGGTCTCACCAGCCTCAAGGGGACCGCTTGTTTAACCCTGGACCCACTCAAAATTGGTTACAGATGTTTACATTCATCATCAAGCATCTGATGAAGTAGTCCACTGCTTTAGTACCACAACCTACACCCAGTGAAGGCAGCTATTCTCTGTTTCTTGTGACGGCTCTATTTTCATACGTACAGCCCAGCATTTGCTCTCCTGGTCAGGGGCTTTGGTCTATTGGAAAAGAAAGGGAGGGAAGCAGAGCATATAGCCGCATTCATGAATGGGCACAGATTGTAATTACACATTCACATATGCACAAAATACAAGAAAGATATAAATTAAATACAGCCAAACGTGTTGGGCAAGATACTTCCTATATTTTTAGGATCTGGTTACCCTCCCCTTTGCCTGTTTGTTAGTATGTCTACAAAAGCTTTGCCAGGAGATCATTTCGATTGCTACACGAGAGCGACAATCAATTTGACAGTGTTTGCTGAGCCAGAGAAAGAAGACAAATGCTATTAGATTGCAGAGGAAGTTTTAAGAGGACTTCTGCTGTCCCTCAATTTTGCTCAAAACCTGACTTTTTTACGTACATTACTCTTTGTGCACCACAGATCCCTGAGACGCTGAAAGATCCCCCTGAAAGACGCTATTTCAGACAGCAAGATCCCGAATTTCACCACACTTTTCAGGCACACCAATTCAGGCCACAGCAGGCAAAACCTCTCTAATGGGTAGGTAACCTCCAAAATAAAACCTTTCAGATATTACATAGTATTAACCTTCGATCAGAAAACAATCTTTCCATTCTGCCTTACCACCTCAATGGTCTCCAGAACTGGAAGAGCTATCAATAATTCCTTAGCCATCTTGATCCTAGAAACAACAAAAAACTTTGCACCTTCTCCAACCTGAAACTTCTCACTGCTTCATTTAATTCTGACAAGCAGCAGCAAGGCAAGGTTTAAAATAATAATAAAAATGCATGAAACTCCCCTACCCCACCTCCCCAACAGTATCAATAGAAGACTTAAAAGTTTCTTTAAAATAAAGGAAAAACAAAGTACCAGTAAGTAAGAAACCCAACATTAAAGCCTGCAACTGTATATAAACACCGTAGCAGAGTTATTCATGGTAAAATCTCATGGTCGCTGGGATTAAGCTCACGGGCAAAGGGAATGAGGACTCTGGTGCTGCACTGTTTGATGCCAGTGGTTATGTGGGGGATTGCACATGGGCAAATTTAGGGTCACGCACATGGGACTCCTCTCCCCATTGCAAAGGTTCACCCTTGCAGGCCTGCTGCAAGAACCAGGGCACAAAAACATAATGTCATAATGCAGCTGTGCATACAAACAACATATAACGTGCTATTGTGTTATAAATCCTTTATAATTGAGAAAAAAGAAGGAATGTGGGCTATAAGAGGCAGAATGGCTATGCAAACTTCTTTTTCCCATGACTAACATAAAAATTTTTAACTCTTTTTGAGTTGGATCAACTGAAAATAAGCTACAGACAACAACAGCATGGTTCATGAAACCAATCGGCAACCTTTTACAGTTTACTGCCCTGAGACAGGACAAGTTCAGGAACTTAAGAACAAGAGGCTACAGCATTTAGCCTGCAATAAGGGCTTTTTTCTGAACAGCAGCTCTCACCTCCCTAATTTAACACCAGGCAGACTGAAGGGTTTCATACCTACTGCACTTACAGTCCTGCAAAATACATTAGTAAAAGCTCGGATGTTTTATTTTGTCAATTAAGACCACTGGGTTTCTTAAGCCTTTTTTCTTCCCCTTTCTCATGGTCTTTTGCTCAGGGTTTATAACGATTCCTTACAATTGAGGAACATACTGTACAGCAGCAAAAGTCACCATTCCAGTTTATGCTCTGCTGAAGCTTGAAGTCTTAAATATAGCACCAATTTACTTAAATATGTAATTCAGTAAAGATCACTGTTTCCAATGTTTTTGAACATTTCTGGGAAATGGGAGAACAGATAAGCCAGCCCTAAAAATACAGTGAGAATTTCCAATGTCAGCTGCATGGCAAATTTCACAGAATAACCAAAAGGAAACAAAGTGAAAAAACCCCACCCCAAAACAAAACAAAAAACTAGCTCTAATGACACAGGGAAACAATGTGAGTTAAATGAGCTTAGCTGGCATCTTCTCTGGTCTGCAGACACTGGCTACTCCTGATACTGGGAGGAAAGGAAAGGTTCATTCCACAGGTTATCCAAAACAGAGGAGAGCTTTTGGGAATTCCTTCCATATTCAAACAGCTGATCAGTTTAAGCATGTGTAAAATGGGGATGACTAGCTTCCACTGGTAAGTCTGTAACATCTGGATTTACATTTCAGAGTACCTGAAGCCATGTCAAATATACAAATTAAAACACTTCGCTTTATGTGCGGCAGACTGTAGAGCTTCTTGCGGTACAGCAGGACTAGGTCACACTAAGACCTCAGAAGTCTGGAAGATATACATGAGGTGGCAGAAAAGACACCAAAAATGGTCATGACCATCATGTTAGAGGGCTTTACTTTGTGTGTAAAATACTTGCACTCCTTCTATGATGGCAGTAAAAATGGAAAGGCGGGTTTTTTCGTCTCATTCTTTACTGGTTTAACATTAAACCCCAGTTCTACAAAGCTCATGCTAAAATGCCATTGGCTTCAGTGAGATTTCAGTATTTGTTTAAAAGCTGCCTGCACACTTAAGATACTTTGTTGCATCTGGTTTGTAAAGCTTAAAAAAAGCCAATAACAAAGATAAAAGTAATTTTGTAACAGAAATCAAAGCAGAATGAATGAGAGAGGAAAAGTTAGCAAAATCAATGAATAAATAGCCAGAGATACTGATTTGCCTTGAATCTTCCTAGGGGTAAGTTGATACAGAAACGCAGCTGTATTAATGAACATATTTAAATGTAGAGAACTTAATGACAACTGCTCGTATTAAGCAGTCTTCAGAACGCAGAGTAAGTCCAAAGACGACGTTTGTCCTCCTCTTTCCTCAAAGGACATTCCCACTGGCCACACCACTTTCCATCCTCCTGCTTGACTCCATCAGGAGTTCTAATCGTCTTCACAATGCACAGGAATGCAAACTGAAGCACAGAAACCCGACCGTCTTGCATTCAGCAAGAGCTGTGCTGAACTGAGAAGTAGAGGATATCAAGCCAATCATGGCATATTCCTGAATCCAGGAATCCTAGCTCATTCAGCCAGACCAAGTTAACAGTTTTTCCAGTAATCTTCTGCGCAGTTTAGTAGCCCAGACGATTAACTTCTAGAAATTTCCTTGCTTGTATTTATGGAAATACACAGGTGGACAGTGCAGATTTGAGCTTCCATGCACACCCACAAGCCCCACACCGCTGTTGTGCTTCCATTCCTTGCAGGTGTAAGGTCTTCCAGGCACAGAGAGCAATCCTGCAGTTAAGAAGATCCCCTCAGGGCTGTACACAGATTAATCCACTGTGTCTCAGTATCAATCAAGATGCAAACACCATGTTTTAAAGCGCAGGTTTTAACTTGCTTCAAGAGAGATGCCTCACACGAGATTCCATCAAAGCACAGTTCTTTCAAAGCAGTCATAATCAAAGCACAATTGAAATGCAGAGCAGAACGCCTCAGAATTAGCAAGTTCAAAAGAGGTCAGAGATGTGTGAAGTTTGCATGCCGGCAGTAGCTTATGCTTTGTGGAATGAAACCACCCAATTACGCAGAAATTGTGAATCCGATTAGGAAAAATGCAGGCACAGGTTCTTTTCCCGAAAGATAATCTCTTCCCTTCTCCCTTGCCATCCGTGACCCAATGTGGCTATGAGGAAACTGCAGCTGACACCAAGCCATGAAGGTGTTTCAAAACCAATTAATTATACTTTGAGAAAAGCCACGGCTTCACGTAAAAGTCAGCTAACGGAATGAGTTTTATGTGCTGGCAAATACTGTGTGACAAAGAAAACACTACTCCTGGCATCGGGTCCCTCATTTCCATGAAATCACATATCCAGCAGCAGGCAAGCCATGCCCATGCAGTTTACTCTCACAAAAACCAGCAGCGGGATAGAAATGGCTTGGGCACAACAGTCAGTGTTAGTCCAGAAGAGCTCTGGAATGTACAATTGAGCTCTGCTTCCTTTTACGAACACACGTAGCTACCTTAGACACAGCAAATCCATAGCAGAACACTCTCCACCACTGATTTGGTTTTTCAGGGAATTTTTTTTTTCCCTCTCCAGACTGTCAATAGAAGTGGAAGTTGTTCAAGTGGCTCTGATTCAACCCAGGCAGAAGTCCTGTAACACAGCAGCAGTCAAGGGAAAAGCTGGCAGACTTAACGAGAGGCTATATATACCTTCGCCAACACATGTCTACAGTCCAGGAGCCTTGGGGCTGTCGTAGGCTGCTCCCAAATATCCTTCTCCATTGAAAATGCATTTGCTTTTACTATAATTGTGTATTTAGAGTCAGGATAAGCAATGTATTCAAATATCGCTTGCAGTATACACATGGAAAAATCACCAAACGCCTTGGGTAATTGTGTGGGTTTTTTTAAATACTATACACTTGAAGCAGTAAAAAACTAACATAATTCATGAAAATTACGTCCTTATGTTCAACGGAAAAAAAATGAGGCATTTTGAGAATCCAAATTCTGGTTTGCCCTAGATGCTCTTGTGACATATTGAGTGATTGAATGGGAAGTGAGTATTTCATCATTTTTTTCTTAAAATACAATGTTAAGAGTTGCAATATATATGCACTTACATTGCTGTTTTTCAACAGATAATACATTTAAAGAAAATCTAGTCTAAAATGTGAAACATAAGGAGGTATTGAAATATTGTCTAATACTGAAATATACACTCCTGAAAAGTGTCAATTTCTTAAAAAAAAAAAAAGCTCAACAGGCTAATAAAGATAGACTTGGGAGCTGACACTAGTATGTCTTCAAAAGAAATATCAGTCATCTCTTATGTTGTTCATTATATCCCACATAGGCCACATTCCCTTAATGGCTGAGAAGTATATCCCACAAGATACCACAATGACTGATAAAGTAGATGGGCTGCAGGGGTCAAGCTGGGAGATTGGCTCAAAGGGAAAAATCTAAGCATTACGTACATGAACAATGCTCTCATGAAATGCTGATTTTCGGCATGGCCAGTAATTTGTTTTTTTTGGTATTTTTTCTTTGTTTGGACTCACTGCCAAACCAAACATTTAAATAACTAGAGAGGAACAAGTTCATTTCCATGATTTTTTTAAGCTAGCAAGAGAAGGCCCAAGAGCACCTGCCCTCCCTTTTAAAGGGCTCCATCTGATCAGAATCTTGCAAATAAAGTGAAATCCAGCAAAATAAAATAAAATAAAATAAAAAAAAACAACCAAAAGACAGGCAAACAAAGAAGACCCTGAATATTTGGAATGGCAGTTGTTATGCCAAGAAACTAACAGCGAGGAGTCTGGAGAAAAATGTTTCCTTTGTTCAGGTCATGGGGAACTCATAGTTTGACTTTTGCTTAAGGAACTCCAATAAATAATGTTAAAAAAAAAAAAACCCAAAACCTAATGGCAGCATCTCTCTTCACGATCAGGAACAGTCACAGTACCACAGACTGTTACCAAAGAGAGCATGAAAAGTGTCATGAACACTAAAATGTAAATCAATTCAACTGAACAAAATGTACATTGTTTAATCAATAGGTTTAAGGAGGGTAAACACCCTGCATTACATCAGGGTGTTACATTACATAAAACACAGCTCTCATAGCTTCACACTGCATAATAATGTATTTGCTATACTAAGCACATACACGGTCTAAGCCAGAGGTTAAGCATATCAGGAAAGCAAAGTATTCATTATTTACAGCAGCTATGGGGTTGCATATGGAAAATGTAGACAAGTCTTGATACAGAAGAATTTGTTGCCTGACAAACTACAAGAGGCTCTACAAAGGCTGTCTGCACGTTGCCCATGGTCTGGACATCTGTAACCATTACTGGTTTATTTTCTGCTCTCACATAGAATTGTCCACCAGTAATATACATTTCTACAGCAAAACCCATCTGTCCCATCCTGGGAGACAGCAGCTCATCTCAATTATTCACAGGTTCGTCATTGCTCATATGGACTACAACAGCCTCATCTACCTAAGCACAAAGTTCCAAGCAATTAAGGAAATTCCAACTATTTTATAACCCTGCTGCACATCTCCACCTGCCCTGTTTTCTTGGCTAGCTTCTCACAGCACTTCTACTGCTGATGTACATTTGTCCCACCAGATAAGCTGTGTCCAGGTGAAGTCAACAGCCACACTGACTGCTCTGCCTCCAAGCTACCTGAAAGGGTGAAAGACCACCCCAGGCATCGGGATGAAGCCCCATTCAGATGAACACGCTTGGATGCCGCAGTGGTTTCCGTCCCTGACGGCAGGGCACACCTCCACCAGGACAGCAGATCTGAGGAGCAGCCCCCCGGCCTGTGGCACAAACTCTTCTAGCTCAAGGGGCTCTCACAAGCCATTGCTACCATCTATGCCAAGCAGAAGCAATTGAGGTTATTATTTTTTCTTTTAGATTTATAAAACTGAGTTTATAACAAATCAAGCTTGAATTACACATAAAGCCCTACATAAAGAAGAGGCTTCAGAGGCTTCTTCAATGGGGAAAAGATGAGAGGACAGGGTACGTTATAGGCAGGCGCACCATTAGGTGCACTAAAAGGCTGCAAGATGGAAAAGCAAACTGGGACTCTGAAGAGGCAAAAAGATGCTTCCACTTATAGATAAGACTTATCTTTTAAGATCTGGAGAAATAATTCCTTTGAACATACTTTAATATGCCTTTCCCCCACCCCTTATATTAAAATATTATAGGGTCTTTAACGTAGGCCTACGTTTTAGGAACAGATTGAAAAGGCAGAAAAACAGAAGGCCACCTATAGAATGGGTGGCCTTCTGTCCCAGCCAATAAGGGACTGAAAAGAGGTATTTACTACTGGTAACTAGAAAGAGGTAGAACTACTAGTACCTGGCTAATTAAGTAAAGAACACTCAAGCTAAAAGTCTCCTTAGTGACAAATTCCAGTGGCCTTTGGGAAAACTTTCCAACGGAAGAGACTGAAAACTAATCCTGATCTATTCTGAATTGGTGACAGATGGAAGAAATCTTTTTTTTTTATTATTTCATTTAAATGCTGACACTGGAAACTGGCACATCTCAGTATCTAACTTTTAACACTACAGCAGCAGATACACTGCTTTCCTCTCTTCATCCTTGAGTCACGTGTGATTTCTGAAGCTCTGCCATTTTAAAAGTATTTTTCAAATTTTATGAGGAGACTAAAAGAAAGGATCCCTAGGAAAAAAATAAATCTCAGCTTTAAGTAGCAGACACTACACCAACACTTGAAAAATAGCATCAGAAGCTGCCTATAATCCATAGGAAACTCTCCAACAAGTTCCTAGAAAACAGAAGGGGAGTGGAAAAATGTGAAGTTACTGACTGTGATCTCCTCTTGCTCTTTAGTAAGTGGAGTCACACAGTGTTAGAAGCGACACAGAACTACCATAAACCCTATGCTGGCAGCAAGCTCCCTTGAGGACTTCTCCCCTGCACAATTTTTCTTTACCTTCTCTGCTTAAGTCACCACTTAAAAAGAAAACATCTTTTGTTATGGCTCGTTATCCTCAATTGGCTCAAGCAGGAATTCTCCCCATGCCAGCTTCAACTTCTCATCTTGCATTTTCTCACTAGTTATCTTCTTATGAATAAATAGGACTGCAGACCAGAATTCTGTCACAGCATACTTTACACCTCACTTTTATGTGAGCAGCTGCCCTTTAGAGAAACTAGAAGCACCAACATCATTTTACAAAGTCCTTGCATTAGAAAATCTGTTATTTTATCCATGACACCTGCAAACAGATGAAAGCATTAAGGACTGTTGGTATTAATACTGGAGGCCCTTCTGGGAAGAAAAAGAGACTTTCCAGGACTACTGATACTTTACTAGTGGCTTTGCAAGGGTAGCACGAAGAAGAAAAAGCAGGCATTACACAAGGGAGGAAGAGCTGAAGGGAAGACTCAGTGCCATGTAAGGCAGCCAGCAACTGAGCAGAGATGACAGAAAAACAGGTGGAACTTAAAACAAAAATCAAACAAACAA
The DNA here is from genome assembly GCA_033628505.1 of Tringa tobata. Classification (NCBI taxonomy): domain Eukaryota; kingdom Metazoa; phylum Chordata; class Aves; order Charadriiformes; family Scolopacidae; genus Tringa; species Tringa tobata. The sequence goes on from JAHREE010000480.1 coordinate 21,181,908, forward strand.
ACAAAGAGGCACAGAGGAACAGAAAGAGAATCTAACAGAAAACTAATCAATGAAGGAAAAAGTAAACAACTGCTGTCAAGACTCAGGAGGTAGGAATTTAATTTATTTCTGAAGACTATTATTAAAAACAGCCTTAAAGTAAACAGTATTTAATATGGAGTTTACAGCCAAAAGCACAGAAGTTGTATAAACCAACTGATGAGAACTGGCTTGCTCATTTTGTTTAAAATAATAAATGTTAATCGTATCCTAAGGCAGACTCAAAAGTTCTTTGCTACAGACAGCATAAAATAATGCGGATTATATCTTAAAGGAACATTTGAGATACTCCTTCCAAACCCTTCCTCATTTTTCATTAATATTCATGTCAGCAGCAACTTCCAATCAAAAGGATATTCTCCAAGTTCTCACTTCCATTGAAACCAAGAGGGTAAACAATTTTTTTTCTGAGAGAGTGACCAAGGTCATTTCTAAGGATACTGGCTTAGATGCCCCAGTTTCACTAATGACAGATGCTTATCACAAAAGTCACAAGAGTATTACCAAAAAAAATACTGTATTGTTGTCTTTTGATACACTAGACTTTGATCTTTTGGTAATTCTTTTAAATTACATCTGCTGAAATTACATGATTGGTGAGAAGCATTAGCTTTATATTAAAAAATATACATACAGCCATATTGCCAAAGACAATGCTCAGAAACTTCAAATGCCCCAAACTATATAAAATAAATCAACATAAAATTAAATTTTGTCAGTCTTTGGAACCCTAAATACTGGTTTAAGGCAAAGAGAAACCTGGCAATACCAATATAATAACTTAAGCAAAACTAATGACCCCAAGGCACCGAACCCATGTTTTAGAGAATTATACCCTGCTCTTTCAGGAGAAGGAAAAGGGCAGTGAAAATCCACTGCCCCTACCAGAAACAGCAGAGGTGACTGGAGCACCTAAAGCAGGACCCTAAAAGAAACCTTTTTGGAGAGAAGAAGAATGTGTACATGGTCAACCTGTAGGTTTTTCAAAAGCTTGAAGACAGAATGGAAACATACTTTTTCCGAGTCCTTGCAGTAAATGTTGAGGGCTTCTCCTCCCTTGGTAACCTGGCGCCAGCTTCAGCAGATCCTTTACACCAGAACCCAGAAGAGCATCCTCAGCAAGTGCGGGGCAACAGAGATGGTGACCATACCTGCCTACCTCCCACCTGCACCACATCATTACTAAATATCCAGCAGCACCTCTTTCCTTCTCCCCATCCCTCCCATCCTGCAAGACCAAGAGCGGATACTGGCAAGCTGTGGCCAGCACCACAGTCCTCAGCAAGAAGGACGATGCCCCATCTCCTTCAGCTCCTGGAAGTGCAGCGGGAGGTCCAGCCACAGCCTCCTGATATCAAGACAGAGCGTGCTGGGAAGCAGCAGGGCTAAGCAGGGAAATATGAAGTTGTGCTGTATTCGGTGCAGCTACGTTACTTAAGGATGGCCACGCTCTGGGTCCCCTTCGTTAGAGGGAGGCTGATGCCCAGCATTGACAAACAACATTTGGCAGGAATGACCAGCTCCAGCAAGCAAGCCGGCTGGCAGCTTCACATTACCAAGGTCAGGGTTCACTTAACGTAATTAGGATGTAATGCTTTAATAGCCAGTTCTATGAATTTCAGTTGTCCACAAAGGCAGTTTAGTACTGAAAAACTGCTCAGGTTTCATAAATGTCCTGAAGATGGCATCTAGAGGCTCTTGGAAAGAACTAGCAGAACAGACATTTTTAAATAACAGATTTACGGGTTTGTTTGTATTCTTGTCACAGCAAGTTTCTTCTCAAAATATTGTCAAAATATTGTCAATATTCTCAAAATAGTGTCAAAATATTATGCTATTCAAAGAAACTGGGAACATACAGCAAAGATCAGCTGTTTTGTCTCATAAAGACAGGATAGGGATGCCACCATATTTCTCACTGGTTTCTCCTCAAAGAAGCATCAAAATCTGAAAAACTGACTGGTGAGATTTCAGGGCTTGCCATTAAAGGCAGACTGACAACCTGCAAGTTTGTCACACGGCCCGGAGATAAGGATATAAAAAGGGAGCACATCAAACACACTGGGGAAAAAAAAAAAAAAAAAAAAATTAATCCACACAAAATACTAAGCTGGTAATAATTCTCACAGAAAAATGAAACCATTGCCTAATCGTTACTATGAATTAATACACTGTAGATAATGTGGAATTGAACCCAAAATGCGTCAGGAGATTGAACATGTGAGACCTATCACTCCCCATAATGCCCACACAAGCTCCAACCCTGCCAGCCCCTTGCACATCAGAGCCCTTGGCTTGGCCTCGGAGCAACCCTGTCCCTGCAGTGGGACCTGGTCCCTCTCCCAACTCTGCTCCCTGCCTCTGGGCTGCTGGGGGAGGTCCCTATCCTGCTGCCAGCCCTCACAGCACCAGGACAGCCCTAAATCTGAAGTATTCTATGTAGAAATGAGACTCCTCCCCTCCTTTTTTTTTTTTTTTTAACAATTGAAAAATATCAACTCTCCAGTTTTCTGTGTATCACAACCAGGCACAACATTTCACAGAAGAAAATATAATCTCTTCAGATGGGGAGCCTGCATAGCTTTTGCAAAAAGCCTTAATGATTTGGACCACCCAGATACAAACAGAAAATCAAATGCTCACGTTCCTTGATTTAGTGCTCCCGCCTTCCATTTGCTAATCTGATCCCATGTCATTAAAATGGTGAAAGATTTGACATGGATTTCCACTGCAAACAGACCAAATAATAACCAAAGGATCTACCCTTGCCTATCTACAAACGTGCTTTTGAGTTTTGTTCATTTCATGATTTAAAGTTCCCCTCCTTTCTCATGAAATGTTACTACGATATGCAAAATTGGAAACACAGTCAGTTCCACAGCCTGGTGTGTCTTATATGCAAAAGACAATCATATAGAGTTTATATATAGTCCTGCGCTGGCCTTTTTACATCAATGAAAATGGGATGTGAGGTTCAGCATGAACAGCAGAAGGCAAGGGGTTAAAGAGCTGTACAGGGCGGCCGATCCCTTCCCCTCTCACCTCTCTGTCCCCCTGCAGAGGACAGGCTCTTTGGCACCTCTTATTTGCAAAGGCACCCGTTCAACAGCAGCCAGAGACAAGTCAACATTTGCCAGCAAGAAATCAGGCCAAGGGCAACCTCCAGCAAGACCTGACAATAAGCTCCCTGGTTCCAGTTCCCTCACCCAGCTTGTTCCGAGAACAGAAATCATTTTCTGGGAAAAAGTGGCTAAGTTACAGGTCGTTTCAACCATCCCTCAACAACCCACCGCCTCAGCAAGAAGCTGGTAGCAGGACCAGTCCACCAGCCAGCTCCCTGATGTAAATCACCCTCCAGCCTTCAAAGATTTTCAGGAGCTTGTTATGGGGCTGGAACACTCTCATTGGAGGTGGCTGATATCTAAAAGCCCAAAAGAGACTCAATCCTGCACGAACTTGTAAGCTGCCGTATACCACTGAGGCTGCCAAGCCTTCCTCCTCCCCTGCTCACACACACAGAGTATCTCACTGGGATGGCAGGGATTCCTCACAGCTCCTTCCACAGCGGAAACTAGAAGTGACTAGGAATTACATAGAACAGTTTTAAAAGAACTGTTTGAGCAAATATAATCCAAAGCATAAGCTGCTGCATCAGCTCTCGCAAGGGCTTGGGAGGAGGGTGATGAGGAGAAGAGCCTGCAGCTTGTTGAACAGTACTAGCGTGCAGGGCTTTTCAGCTGAAGTTTATTTAAATTGTGCAATAACTAATCTATGCAGCCACAAGGTCTTATTCATGTCTTCCCTTTGCACACTTCTGTTGCCATCTGTCAGTCCCACTTACCATGGTGTCTTCATCCAAGAAAGACCAAGAAGATTTTGGAGAGCACAGCTTCCTGTGAACTGGAACCCTGAGAACCATCAGGCTCTACACCACAAAAACCATTGCTAATACATGAATTTATTCTCATGTGTCAGGTACTATGATATGAATTTTTTCTGTTTCCCACCTTCTCCTTGTCTTTGTGCAATAAAGAATAGCTTTGTTAAAGGCAGAAGAGTAAAAAGAGAGACGAGGGTTTTGTTTGAGAGATGACATTCACCCACCGCAAATAAATCAAAGCCCGTTGTCCTTGTGAGGGCCTTACAACCCGGGAAATATTTTATAACTCAGATGGAGGACTTATTTTCAGTTCCTTTGTACTGATCTGTTTTGGCAAACCAGTTTACCCTTCCAACAGGGAAATCAGCTATACATCAGTCATATTATCTTTCTGATGAGTTACAAGTGGTCTTTCATTGCACACACAATATAGGTAGGTTTTAATGTAAATGTTAGCTAAAACATCTGAGTCCTTTTATAAGTATGCCACATACTAGAGATTTCCCTACAAACTGGCAAACAAAAATATTGCAAAAAGATTACTATGAATAAGAATAAAACAAAAGAACTTTCAGGGCTGCAGTGCATATCCTGCACAATTACTGGTATCTAAGAGGTCTGAAATGCCTTGGAACCACCTAAAGATAGAGTTTCATAGTCTTGGTTTTGACATTCAGTTGGCTAGAGGCACAGAATCCCCAGTCGGAAGCATTTCTCCTAAAAACAGAGCCAAAAAACAATTCAAGTGTTCATATTTTCAGAAAAGATGACAAGTTGTCAGCCGGTTAACCACTGCAAGCTTCTAGCGTGCTGGTGGGAAAGACAAAAAGGTATTGGTGATACACCAACAGCACTACTGGCATTTATACAAAAGCTGCCTTCCCTTATTCCAGAACTACTCAGGATTTGATGCATTTGACTGGAAATTTCCTTAAAGTCAAAGCAAGCTTACAGTTGCTGCTATCTCCTGTTCCTCCCAGACAGTTATTTCCTATCTCATTAAGAAAAATGTCAAGTACCAATGAGAAACCCAAAATGTGGTTCTCGATACCTACCAAAATGGAAACACAGCCGGCAGCTGTAACTGCAGCAGCCCAGAACCACAACCAGGCACGGGCCACCCCTTTTCAACTTCAAAGAGACAGAAGAACAACTGTAGCAGTTCCATAATGCACCCACATGGTTTTACTGAATATGACACACTGTGTATGAAATTGCAATAACAACACTATTTGCTCCTTCTATTCATGTTTTCAGTCAAAGCTCTCCAGACAAGCCATATTACAGAAGGGATGCAGACACAGACTAACCACCTGCCTTAACATCACAAAAAGAAAGCAGTGGTAGAAAGCTGAAGCAAACTATCAGACCCCTTCACAAAAAACACCTTCAGCAAGTCACCCCTTTTTCCTTACTATAGTAATAAGAAAGGTGCCTCCTGTCCAGCACAGGGCACTCACATCCATTCCTTTCCCAGGAAAGTATGGGAAAGATCGTTTTTATTATTTTTTATTATTTGTTCGGCTGTGAGTTGTTGTTTCTGTTTTTTTTTATTTAAACATTTCACTGCCACCTCAGTGGCAGGCATATTGTTTCTGGTATCTGCCTCCAGGCAGCTTAGAGCCAACATGGTTTTTAATCTTCAAGAATAGCTGGACAGAGGCATGTTAATTTTGGCCTGTTTTACTGAAAAGTGACACAGTATAACTAGAGAACCACAATGGATGGACTCGAGATGGGCAGAATCAAATCAAGTAATTATTTTTAAGTGCATTGCCCAACAGCTGAAAACTCTAAAGAAAACTGTAACTGGCGTGGGCTTTTAACACCAAGGCAGGAGCTGGAAGCAGCATCTCCCCCCACCTGGCCAGCATCAGGCAGCCTGATGAAAGACCTCTGAGGGACACCAGGATGGACCACAGACCTTAGCAGCTTAAAACTCTCACAGTTCAGCCAAAAGGGAGACAGACTTTGCTAAGTGACTCACGTTGCCAGCCCACACTGGTTAAGTGTAGGCTTTGGGTAAACCGTGCAGCATGACAAGGCACTGCTGGAGAAGCCTGAATACATGACTACTTTCAAACTGCAAAGCTATTCTTAGTGGATATATGTATGACACGTCTAAATCCAGTACCGTAAACGGCAATGGCATTTCCTGAAAAGAACAAGAGGGCAAGAAGTAGGGAAGAATAAAATCAGATGTCTTCAATCACCCTGCTCAAATTTGTAAGGAAATCTCTCTATTCAGAGTTGTGACAAAAATTTGAGTTTTACATGACTGGAAAAAAAAAAAAAAGGGTTTTCTTCTGTAGAAACAGCGCAGTAATTTCAGAATCTTCAAGACAAACTTTCCTTATAACGCAAACTTCTAGATCATCCAAATTGCATTTGTGGAGTATTCTCACGTGTGTGTATTTTCACCCTCTGCGAGATTTGGAGCAAAAGATAGCAGTAACATAAAACGTATTGTTATATATTTTTCTGCAAAGCTGCAGAAGGTTCTTCTGTGCCTCCCTGAAGGACACAGCTGCACGTCACAATTCAAAGACTATACAGATCAGACATACGTGCACAATATGTAGATGCTTACTCGCCAGTTTCAAACAAATGAATGCAATCAAGAATCCTTATGATACGCACCCTGCAAGTTTTGAATGTGGGGTTCCCCCCCTGCTCGAAAACAGCTCATAATGACCTGGTAGTGTCTCAGTAGAACAACCCAGAACACGCCTCTCTTCACGCATTCTCTTTTCTTCTTGAGGTCTGTGCATCGGGCAAAACTCGGTCTCTCAGAGCAGCCAACCTAAACCCCGCTGACATCACCCATCCTCAGATGAAGACACATTTTTCATGAGTAAGCAAAAGCGTGAAGTTATACAAACCGTATCTGCTCAAACGGCAAAAGTCTTTGCCAAAAATGCCCTCCTGCCCCCAGCGTGAGCTGCACAGGCTGGCAGAGGCTCAGTGCTCCGGCTTGGCTGGGGGTGTTTCCCTCTCCCAGCCTGTAATTTGCCCTGCAGACTGCCTCCTGACTGCTGAGCTGACCTTCCACAGCCGAAACCAGGGCTGGAAAGACCCAGAGAAGGCCAGCAAAGACCCACAGAAGGCCACCTAAAAGAGACAACACCAGCCAAAGCAATAAAATGGGTCCCAACCTCCCTACTTACTCCACACCAAATGGCACAAGAGGGTAAAGGAAGACATCCTAGATAAATTTATGCGAGCCACATCCCAGTTCAGTCCCGCCAGCAGGCTTCCCTCTTCCCGGAGACTCATGGCAGCTTGCTGAGAGATCATGCATGAAGCCACCACGTTACTCACAGCCAGGGAAGGCAAGAAAGGTGGGCAGCCCGTCTCAAAGTCAATAGCTAAGTTAAAAATCACACGCAGAACAGTAGAAAAGAGTTGAAAACTGCCGCCCGGTGGAGAGAAGAAAGGATGTTTCCAGGAATGCGAAACAAGACACAAGTTTTTTAGTTTTGGGAGAAAGCCATTTTGGAAATCTCTCCTGTACTGCAGACGTGCCTGGGAACCCTGGCCAGGGCCCAGACCTGGACCCTACCGTGTTAGCACCTGAACAAACTACAGAACAAAGTACAAAAATAGCACTAAAAATAAAAATCAGGAGTTGGTGATGAAGACCAGCCAGCCAAACCAGGGAACTGCAGCACAGCCAGCCCAGTAACTACTGCTTGGGAAACAAGCAAAAACCCACGAGCAACACTTTCTCCTCAAATAAGCCTTTTAGCAGAAAAGATCCATTTTATCAGTAATCCAGCACCAAGGTATTTTGACAGACTCACTTGGGCACGCTGGCAGCAGGCTCTTAACATGCTCCCATGCTAAACATCTTCTCCCTCCACCTTCACAGAACTGAAGAGGGGGACGTAATTTTAGACATTTCTCTTGGGAAAAATCCCTGCAGCTGCCAAGAAACACTAGTGATAATGGTGGGTGGGGGAAGGATTTCTTATCATCCTGATGTTGCACTTGATGAGCTGTACTCTCCACAAATCTACTCCTTCCACATTTCTGTGCATTATGTAGAGGGCAAAGACACCATTTATTTCGTCAAGCACAACAAAATCTTGTCAAACCAAAGAAAGATATTGGCAAAGCTGAGCTTCCCATATGTATTAACTTGGGGGTATTTAATTTATTGAATTATGGGTCTCTCAAGAAATATAAGAATCCTTTCTCTCGTGATGTAAAGATATGCTAAATGACAAGTTGAAGTAGCTTCAAACTCTGGAAGGGCCCTGAAGTGGCTATTTCAAGATACAGGAAAGATCAGAATTGTTAAAGTTAAAACCTACGATTTGGGGTCACTTGCAAGGTACTGCAGCATAAATTTTCAATTTGAACAACCTTAACAGTGCTCCTTTAAATACAAACACAGTCAGAAACGGTGGCAGAGAAGTGCCAGCCAGCCATGTCCTGTATGCTGAGCTAAAAGAATTTAAGTGAATGCCTTGTGAAATGGATGATCTCCAACACACCACAACTTTTAACATACAACATAACTTGAAACAGCAGATAAAAAAAAAAAAGAACCAACACATCCATTTCAGAAGCAGAAAAATTAGCCAAATATTTAGAGGACCTTGTAATTTGTTACCCCAGTTGGGAAAAAAAATATTTATACTTTCAGAAGTTTCACAGAAGTACCATGAAAGACACAAAGACTGCCAATATTAAATTACAGTCTGTATTATAATACAGTATACATTACAATTTCATGAAGTATTAGATTATTGATGCACTTTCTGGACAAAGAAAATAGTAGTGTGATGGGGGTGGAGGTAGGGAGAGATGGGAGTGTTGATGTTTGCCACTTCATAGCCTCCACTCCAAACTATCACACTAGTGGGGTTGGGACCCAACCCTTGGAAACAGCCTCTCCCAATGAAGATGTTCCTGGAACCCTTACACTACCTAATCTCACATATGGCAGTATAGTACAGGTCTCAAGAATTAGGACCACTGCACTAATACCTAAAAATGTAAGTATATTTTTTTATACACCTTATAAGCTACCAGAGAACCTAGTTAGTGACTCAACAATTATTTCAAGGACTCCTCCAAGATGCTCTGCCTGCAGTAACGGAATTGCAAGAAATTCCAACACGGAGTCAATACACTCAAGAATAGAGGATTCATCATTTGTGTCTTTACAGTGCATCCATGCAAATGGTGTTCCTCACACTTTCAAAGAATCACAGAATCTTCATGGTTGGAAAGGACCTCCGAGATCACCGAGTCCAACCACACACACACAAATATCCTTATAACCCCGGCCACTTTCTCTCGCTTTCATCAGCTATGGTTTTCAACAGTGCATTAAGACACCTGACAGTGTGGGCTGAAGTCCATGCCCATCTCCAAACTCCATTCTTCCATTCAAATTCCAAACTTCCATTCAAATCAGTAGACAGCGGTATGTAAGCAGTAGACTTTTCACAGAGGCATCTCCAAAGGGGAAAAGCAAGGAAGACCAAGTAAGTCTACGCAACTTGCCTAAGGTTATATATCATATATGTAAGGAGTTTGAATTTTCAACCATGCTCAGCTGAATGCCAATACAACAGTAAGGCTACTCTTGTTCCCTGTATCTTTGTCATCTATAAATTTGACCGCACTGATACTCATCTCATTCATATCTCTACAGTGGGAGAAAAAAATAAATAAATAAAATAATGTATTTCAGTAATGTTCCTGTTAATTTACAACTACTGGCTTCAACTGTCTGACAGATGAGGAGACTACAGTAAAATGCACCTCAACATTACCAAATTATTTTAAGAACTGATGTTTTTTGATATTCCAAGTTATATGCTCATTCACAGCCCTCACAGGCAAGAGCCCACCTGTACTGATGGCAGTCTCAATTGCAAGTTTTTATAAACACTGCATATATACACCCTGTATGTTCAGGAAGCCCATATCATGTCTACTAGCATTTACTACTGCAGTGGACCAACAATGAACAGGGATACAGCAGCTGGCAGGCGTGAGGAATAACTGCTACTGATTATTCTACTGCACCTCCTATAGCATCTCCAATGCTTGCCTGGACTTAACTACCCAAGCCATTATAAACAGTTAGCATGCCTGTGCTCTTTGGCAAGGTATATTTCCCTGCAAGAAAAGGCACAGCTGAACAACTCATCAAAAAGCACCTCTCAGGAAGCTTTCGTGATTTCACCCTTCGTTTGTGTGATCTCACCCTGGAGATTTCAGCTGCACCTAACGAAGGCCCCAGGTGTTGCTGAAGAGCGAGCAGCCTGAGCAGGCCTAGCACAGGGGATGTGAGAACCTGGTTACTTAAGGACCACTCGGAAAGAAACGTAGTGCTTTGATAATGCTTAAAGCTGTGAGGAGTTTTCAGTAGGGAATTACTACAGCTCACGAAGATGGCCCACTTCACGTGAGAAAATACAAAAGCAGCACCAGGGGATGAGTTAACGTTATGAACTGATGTAAACATGATATATCTGTTGCACTTGAGGTCACTGGAGAACGTAATTTCTACTAGACTTCTTTGCTGCTGGAAGACTTATTCATCCACATGCAACCATCCAGTTAACTGGAGCTTATTTAGAAGGAGCCAATCCATCCAAAGCACAACGCTTGGGATAAAGCTAGATCTCAGGACACACTTATCCACTTGTATTCACGTGCTGGCTTTTGTCTCGTAATGGGACGGCAAGCGACTTGAGGGCAGCCCCTGCCTTTCTGCTCCCTGGTGAGCCAGCGTGACCACCACCTAACTCTGCCTCCATCACGAGCTCGCCATCAGTGTCCTCAGCTTCAGGGGACCAGCACGGGACAGAACCAAGAACGCAAGTGGATCCTGCATGTACTTCTGCACAAGCTGTCACCCAAGATTAACAGGCAGGCAGCAAGCTGTATTTAAAAAAAAAAAAAAAAAAAAAAAGCCAAGGATAAAAAGCTTAGCTGACACAACAGGCCCCACCCTTGGCAATGCAGAACACCAGCTGCTTTGGGGCCTGGAGACTGTTTCTTGACCATTTGGCAGCTTGGTCTGATGGATAGAGAAGAGCTGTGAGCGGGACTCAAGATATTAATTGCGATGCCCTATTTCTTAAAGCCTGCCCTATGACTCTAAGCAATCTTAAATGCTTACTTCCTTCAGTTTTGTCCTCCTGTCCTTTGTCTGTTTACAGCACGAACTCAATTGGGCAAGGACCGACTCTGAAGGGCGGCAGGACTCAGGAGTCTCGCCCACAGATGCACCCCATGCTCTACAAAGCAACTTGGAGAAGAGCTACCCCCCTGTCCACAACCAGACCTCCATCTACTCATACTTAATCCAAAC
>JAHREE010000480.1:21208015-21260696 GCA_033628505.1 Tringa tobata
CTTCTTCTTCTTCTTCTTCTTCTTCTTCTTCTTCTTCTTCTTCTTCTTCTATTTCTTCGTCATCATCATCTGTCTCTTCATCTTCAGACAAGTTTTGATCCTTTGACAAAATGGTCAAAACATAATTTTGAAACTCATGGTGCTCAATATCACGGGTCCTTATCTTACACCAGCTAATCATACATCATAATTTAATTAAGAACAAGAAAACTCAAAAGAAAATGTTCCAAGGAGTAGATAGAGAAAGGACAAAGACAGGAGCCCTCATGTGAGGTTTGCTAATTTTAACGTATTTTAAAAAAACAGACCTTCAGTGAACATTAGGAGTTCAGCTGACTTTTACGTTTGCCAACATGTTTCTCCTTAATGGAAAAACAATGAAAACAAACTTTGTAAACAAAGCACTTATTTTAAATGTTTGAACTATGCGTAACAAACACAGGCAGTACTAATTCCAACACTGAAAAAATCATTAAAGTCTATTTCCCAAGAAAATTAATAAAACAATACCACATACAATGTTCTGATTCCTCTGATTCAATACAGACACTATAATTTGAATTTAAGTTAGTTTCAGCCTAGGTTAAAACTTTAATATGGTAAAATAAAATAGCCATGGTTATTATGAAATAAATTTTTTTAAGTGCAAATTTTTTTGTAAAAATGTGTAGGAAAAAGAACCAATTATATTTTTATTACTCCATTCAATCAGATTATCATTATTACACCATTTCTGTATTTATAACAGCATGAAATACATTTTTTTTAAACAGAAACATTTTCCCTCACAGGGAAATTGCAGAAATATAAGGGCCTAAACCAAGCGCAAGATGGACTTCTAATGTCAAATCAAGTGAACCCTTATCGCTGCATTAGAGGGCCCAGATGTACTATTACATCTTTGCATTCTGATGCTTTTCATCTGTGATTAATGGAAATACAGGTATAGGTATTGAACCAGTATTTTATGTTAAAGAAACCTGAACAACAAAACATTTCTGTTCCACTGCAGCCTTGGTCATGATGGGAACTGCTGCAAACAATCTGCTCTTTTGAAAGTGTGTTAGAGGAATGGGTCTTATTCTGAACACTTTTGTATACAAGCAATTCGTCCAAATGCTCCTATTTTTTGACAATTTTTTTCCTTAGTCCATCTTAGTTTTTTGAAATTTTGCTTGCTGTCTCCATAATGACTGTCTTCATGCTCATCAGAAGGTAACTTGCCAGTCAGGGAGGAGACCATTAGATAATGTTTCTAGAGGCTGGAACACAAGGCTGCTTAGACAATAATGTTAGAGGTATGCAAAAGATTAATACATTAGTTGTTTCCTGGCCTGTGCTCTTCTGAGTGAGTTAACCGTGTAGCAAAGTGGTTTTGGACCTTACTTACAAGCTTTCCACCATCTGAAGCACAACTGCACACCTGGAATTAAGAATCCCAATGATACCACAGATATTCAGCTTATGCCACTTTCGTCTTTCTCTTTTGCCCCACTGTCCAAAGGCTTGTCTGGTGCCCTTCACAGCTTCAAAGACCAAATTTTTAAACTTAGAATAAAAAGCCTCCCTGTGCATACCAGCATGTCCAGCAGAGTTGGTGGGAGTTTGCCAGTGTCTAGTATCTGTGCAGCACACACCATGTTCTGAGAACTGCTGTGAAATGGGTCAGCGGCAAAGATGAATCCCGCATGGTGTTCAGGCTACACATTAACCACACACTGATGCTACAGAGAGCACCCAGGAAACTGAAGACACCCTGGTAGTACGTTACATTGCCAGCTACATATTCCAGCTCTAGAAATGTTAAGAATGAAATAAAAGCAGAAATCGGCACATGCCATTGGCAGAAAGTCCCTTTTGTAGCATAGCGCAATGGTGATCCAAAAAAACCAGCATTTTGCAACAGATGAACACTTCAGCTCACACGACTAGGGAAAAGACCCAACCATCAACCTAATGCTGGCAAAAACCATCATTAAACTATGTCTCTAAGCACTATCTCTACTTGTCTTATAAATACCGCCAGGGATGACAATTCCACCACTTCCCTGGCAGCCTGTTCCAATGCTTGATAACCCCTTTGGTGTAAAGATTTTTCCTAATATCTAATCTCAACCTCCCCTGGTGCAACTTGAGGCCATTTGCTCTCATCCTATCACTTGTTACTTGGGAGAAGATACTGACCCCCACCTCTCTACAACCTCCTTTCAGGTAGCTGTAGAGAGAGATAAGGTCTCCCTTCAGTCTCCTTTTCTCCAGGTTCTGAGGGAACCAGAGTTCCCTCAGTTGCTCCTTGTAAGATTTGTTCTCCAGATCCCTCACCAGCTTTGTTGCCTTTCTCTGGACTTCCTCCAGAATCTCAATATATTTCCTGTAGTGAAGAGCCCAAACCTGGACACAGTACCTCAGGTGGGGCCTCACCAGTGCCGTGCACAGGGGGAAAATCATCATTGGTATAGTTTATCTGTTGACTTCAATGGTACCGTTGTGGGTACACTTCAACACACTGTACAGAGACAACACACAAAATAGAGATAACATGCACACAGAGTTTTGTCTTTGTAAAAAATGTAAAAAAAACCTCCACCAGAGAAAATACTGACACTCAGTCTTCCAGAGGAGTAGGAGATTGACGTGGAATTACTTAGACACTTGTGAGAAAGCCAGAATGTTCTATTTTTGGTTCCTTCAAAATTAAAACAGTCTTTGCAGATGTTTAACATAGTTATGGCCTATGGAAGGGATTCAACCTAGCCATTTCACACTAGAAGAAATTTAAGATTAGCAGGGCATGTATGGACTATGTAATGTGCATCTACAGAACACAGCAAAATGTGTAAAGACAGCTAAATGTAAAAGAAGAGTTTAGTCCAGCTTTGAACTACTGAAAATGTTTATCCCACTTTATAAGCACATGCAAGTATCCTTAGCTCTGCTGAGACAGAAATACCGGTCAAGCAGTTAACAACAAAAATACTGATGTTCCATATAGCGTGGGCAATAAAAGCAGTTAGGATTTGAGTTCTGAGGGAGGAACATCTCCTAACTACATAGCAAAGAGTAATGACATATTCACATGAAAATCAGTCCTGAAGTCAAACGAATACAAAGAAAGCTCTTCTTCCAATCCTCACCTTTTCAGTTACATAATCCAATCTCAGAAAGCCAATCTCAGAAATTACCTATACTTCTAGCCTCATCTTTAGGCACATTTTCTCCAGCTTTCTATCCACCAACAACTGGCTTCCTCCTCATCTAAATATTCAAAACATAATTAAAGAAATGCAAAGCTTATTTTCTTTCAAAACAGTTTCTCCTGCACAGATAATAAGGTGTCTAATAAGGAACAGCACTCTTTAACTCTCATTAAGTTGGTAGCTAAATCTACTGAAAGTAACCAAAAAACCCAGAACTTGCTGGTAAATACTTCCTAGAAGCACAGTCTAGTTTGTTATTAAAAATATTGCCTCAGTGGGTATAACTGAGTGGGTATAACTGTCTTCTGCTTTCTTTGGGCAGATTAATACAGAATAAAGACATTTCTTTTCCAAATGCTCTATAAAAATGTGGCCTTATGTCTACGGAGAGAGGGGAAAAAATGTCACTCCGTTCCATGCTGTTGTCTCAGCTGGTGTCATGCTCTGGTTGAAAGACAGTCTCACTCAAGACTGGAAACATGTCTCATGGTAGACCTAGCTGAAATTACAGCTGCAAATTAGGTTTCTCCTTATTGCCTTAACTATTTAATTGTGGATTTCCCCGGCATACTTTATGGAAACTGAGCTCTGGCAGATGGGCTGATCATAATTATGATTTCAGAAGGGAAGGTTTATGGTGTCCTTCCAAGCCTTCTCAAGGAGTAAAAATATTTTATGTTTGCCACCACCATTTTATGTTTCTAGGAAAGAAAATCTCAAAACCACTGATAAGACAATTTTAGTTGCAGAAAACTTGGTGATGAAGAAGTTTCTGTTTCTAGGTGCCCTGCAAACTTAAAAATCCACAGAGAAGATTACTAAAGAGAGCTGCGAATGAGGTAGTTAGCTACTTGCTTCTTCCTTGGCATTGTTCTCCCAAGCAGCCATAAAAGATCAATTGCTTAGCAGAGGTTTTAATAATTTATGGAAGAGATTTCTCCCATTACCTGTCCAGCCCATTACCTTTAGATGCCTAAAAGCATGCCATGACTCTCTTACACGCCTATACAACAACTGAATGGAATGCATATCTAGCAGGAGTTTCACTATGAAATAGAAGTCTCTTATTAAATGGGTACCAGGTCTAAAGAGGTTGGTCAATGGCCATAATGCCGTCATAAGGGACTGAACAATGCTCCCCTTGTAGATCACTGGCAAGGACAACTATAAAATACATTTCTGACACAGGGCTGAAGAGGAATAGGTAAAGGAATCATATACCCCACTACCCATCATTTTGCTCTCCAAAATACTAGTGCATATCAATGTCACTCCTGAATTGTCCATGTTGGGAAAGTGCACTGTGTTAACATTTTCCTAAAACAGCTTTTAAAGTAACAATATTAACTACGATTTTAAATGCAGATGTGAGAAAAAAAAATAGAAATAGCTCTGTTTACCCTTTGCAGGTTGGAGATATATGGATGGGTAGGCACGTAACATTTTGTTGATATTGATATTGTCGTGATATCATCTGATATGAAGTGACTGGAAATACTGCCTGAAAAAACTCTTAGTAGAGCTAAGACATATACCTTGTACTTTCTTACTTAGCAGTTAAAGTGAAAGCTTAACATATTAAAATCCAAGCAGTGCTGGCCATTCGTCATCAGGAGTTTGAACTGGGCTTTCATTTTGTAGCTATTAATATAGAAAAGTTTTCAGCTCAGCTGCTGTAAACCTTAGCGAAGTATTTTCACTTTAAAGATACTAAAGAAAGAGCTGCCCAGTCTGAAAACTGACAAAATTCAGACATAAATACTCAAATGAGAGTACTCAAGTGAGAGATTTAACTGCTTATTCTTTCAATTGCAAGCAGTAAGGCAGTCAACAAGCCAAACTAGACTCTCTTTATCTATTGTGATGGAGACAAAAAGCTCAGCTGATTACACTTAAAAGGATTTTCAGTAAAAAGCCGAGCCTGTTGCTGTAACTTGTCTAAAAGTTAACATCTAGACTTCCACTAAGTTATATTGGTTTCCTAATTGTGCAATTCTACATCAAGAGCACTTGACATGGATTACCTGATACTTATAACAATCCCTTAATGCTTCTGTCATGTACACATCCTGGAATACTAATGCAATGCTGCACTCATAATTTCAGGCACACTGTGCCGACAGTGAAACAATTGGAAATAATTTTTATGTCAGGCATGAATTTCTGTTGCTAAATGTCAAGCAAAAATTGAACTTTGAAGATAGTTATGTCTTCTTGTAAATATGATGGAAGAAAATGTTTCAAAGTAGTAGATGCCCACATAGTGATACACTGATTACCCTGAATATGTGATGACTAATTATCACAATAGTACTTGTGAAATTTCAATTGCATTCTCCAACAGGATGGTGTCACTCTGAGAAAAATGGAATAAAATAGTGAATACATAGCTGTAAACAACGTTGTTAGAAACTGACTGAGCAGACTCATTTTTCGTTATTGTTCTCCTAAGTCTTTTTCTGCCAATACTTTGTTATGCAATATATTTTATTTACTAAAAGCCAAACACAAGGACTTAGAAGTTTCCACAGATCTGTGCACTTTTGTCATAGGCTGGCAGTGCACGTACTTTGCATTAAGAGAATTAGTAATATTAGTCAAGACTTTAGGTATCATTCTGATACTACACTGACATTTATTACACAGTATTTGACAGTTCTCTTTTTATGGCATTATCTTAAAGATAATTTCAGTTGGCTTTGGTGTAATTATTCTGTGGCTTGCCAGCTTTCTGCTGTAGGTGTACCTGGAGATAGATACATCTCTGCATTCTTGTTTGAGTAAAATTACTACTTAAAAGTGTATAGAATTCTAATGTAAAACTACATTCTAAAAAAGACAGCATTTGTACTTTCAAGCTTATTTCTGATTTTGACTATTTAATACAAAACCAATTTAAAGAGCATCATCTAAAGTATTCTCTTTCTCCAGCAATTCAGAACAAATTTTTAGTATTTATTCTCCAAGATAAATCAATATCTGAAATAGCTCAGATGTAGTATAGCTTTTATACACAAAACTCATATCTTCTCCAAAAAGTTTGCTTTCTTTGGAGAGCAAATAAATAATATCAATTTCCATGGTGAAAAGAAAAAAAAAAAAACCACAACCACACACAAAAATCCTCTATAAAACTAGAAAGAATTTTTAAGGTGTTTTGTGAAAAATCATAAAACACGTTGGAGACGGTTTACATCAAGTATAATCTCTTAGGAGCTATTTTACATAGTAACATAAATAGCCTTTAATATTCAGTCCCTTGGAAATAGCCTACCAAAATAACTCCTGGGTACTTAAGCAAAACAGATCAAATATAATGAGCCATTCCAAATTAGAATATGTTGATGTTATCTCAAAAACTTAGTATGTCTCTGGAAGATATTATGCTGCATAAAATGAATCCTTAATGCTAACAGACACAGAGAAAATCTAACTTAGGAATATTAGCCCACAATTGGATCCAGTTTGTGCATTTTTTCCAAATTCTTATAAAAAAGGGTTTTAGTGTCTGGAGTTTGTCATGCAGCTCCCACATATTTGCAAATGAGTGAGGACAGTCACTACTTTCAGCTTTTATTGTGCCACATAGTTTGGAGTACTGCATGTCTCTCCAAAATCCTGTGCTTTTCGCTGAAATCCTGCCTTAATCATGCTGATTACTATTCAGTGCTTAGATAAAAATATGGGCAAAGACAAATTTTCACCAATAACAGCACAGCATGCAGGATGGTTCTTCGAGATGCTCTGTCCTCGGTACATTCCTGAAAGGGATCCCCCATGAGTTACTGCTAAAATCTCCACGGCCTGCAAAGCTGGGTCTCTCAGGGGAGATCCCCCATTTCAAAATACTCTGATATAAAAGTGGCAATTTCTGTACAACCATCACTAACCTTTAAACCCATTCCCATCTGCAAGTAGATTCTTCAAGATACAACAGACTCAGTTACTAAAGTCCCACCAGCTTCCCCATGCAATTGTTCTGCATCTCATGCTGTGAAAGTTCTACCCCAGCTACTGGAAGGCTTAACTTCTTTGTGTACTCTTGGTACAGGACACGTTCAGGTTTGCTTTCTTCTTTTTCTCCTCAGAGATGACAACAAAGTGCCTAGTAAAAGAGATTAAATTTTGCAGCAGTTCTGCTGCTGTGTTTCTAATTATGAGAGTCGTTTTGTGCCTTGGCAAGACACTGGATCAAATTCAAGCATTTTAAATTTCCTGTAAGAAAATCAGCCTCTGCCAGGGTGGCTCACAATCCCAAACTCATAATTAGATTGGTCATTACTGTTGACTTCCCAGTCAAACAGCACAGGCTCTTGTATTATCACTGGTACACGGGGAGTGGGAAATCTTACTTTTCAATACTACTGTGATCTGTATCCTTACAGGCACAGGTGCAGATAAAGGCTTTGTTTAATATAAAATTCTGCTGAGAGCTACCTTCGTGTAGCTCTCTCTCACACTCTCAATATGAAACCACAAATACTTTACATTTCACACAAACCACGACTCTGTGTGAAAGGTGGAGTACTCATGACAAATTATAAAGCTCTAAACCTTTTAACATTGAAGCTGGGACATTCCAGCAGAATGCCCTGCAGCCCACCTCAGACAGAAAGAGAGTCATGTCTGATTTTTCAATGCTGGGACATTTATGAAAGCCAGAATAGTAAATATCTTTACACTCGACATTTCAGGGCACTGATAATAAATATTTTCATCACTAAGTATGTTTTTTTGAGATAACGATATTAGTATTTGTTTAAATTATTACAGCATGAGGTTGCCAAACAAAGAAGCACGGGCACTACCACAAATCCTAAAGGACAGCGATTAAGTGTACTTGCTTTTTCTTTTGGCAATAGAAAAATACAGCCTCTGTATTTCTCTGCAGTGCAATTTTCTGAGGCCAAAGCTGTCTCTCCAAAATCCTTTCAATATGCAAAAGCTAACCTCTCCTCTCTCCATTAAAACATATGAAAAAGTGTATAAAAATATTACTACTCTGTGACTTCAGATTATGAACATGTTCAGAACTTCACTGAGGAAAAAACTATAAGTTTGCCATTTGTGCGAGCAAAATATTTGCTCAGTTGCTCATGGAACGCCACCGTACTAAACACTGTCACTTATTTGAATTGTACATTCAGAAATGAGTTGAGAACTTGCCCTTTTGCATTTACTTTGCCCTTTTTTGCCTTTTTACAGATCTGATAATATTCTTTGAAGATCCTATTATTTCTGACCTTGATTCTGCTTCCCGTATATTCATTATAAAATTAAAGACAATACACAGAATTTCAGGTGAGTTCACAGCTCATAAATTCAGCCTATATGCACTAAGAAAAAACTCAGATTGCATTAAAAAAAAAGTTCAGCCTTTAATTACTCTGATTTGTTTTAGACTATTTAACAATACTTTTGTTAAATTACTAGATACACACTACAAATTCAATTCATAAAAATAAAAGACTTTGCTATTCTGAGAGGTAAGATCTAGAAGGTAGTGTCATCTTCAGAGAAAATAAGCTAGAATTTATCTTAAAAGGTGGCTAAAGCTGAGGAAAGCTAGGGGGAAAAGTTAAAAGTAATGGGAACAAAAATTAAATGTCCTTTTCTACATGATTCCTAAAGGCCCCATTCTAAAGAATAACCACATACCTATCCAGATAAGACATGGGGACAAAAAGTAGTGAATGAAATCCAGGCATTTGCTGTAGTTTGGAGAAAGACATTTTTGTTATTCAGCATCAATTATGCAAACAGAGCTATTATCTGAATAAATAGTTTGTTATTTTCAGATATAATGGAAAAATGTACCTGCTGAAATTTTGCAAGAATAAGAGTTGTGCTACAGCATATTCAAAAGTAATTTAGAGTGCTCTCATCTCTGACAGGAGCTATGTGACAAGAGCAGACTTGCACTCTGCCCCCCGAAAGTGGGGTATGTACTTGTAATTCATGCCTGCTATAAAAGGCAGTATGTGCATATGCAATTCTCTGAGCACGTATGTGAGAGTGTGCAGGGGGATCAAAACTTCTGAGATTAGCTGCAGAAGGGTGCTTAGAAATTTGCAGGTGCTTATTAACATTTTCTGGATGTATAGTGGTGGTCTTAACTGCTGTATTGCTGCTCTTGATCTTGAATGTGTAGTTGGTTGATTGCTGGTTAACTGTTATTAATAAATCAATTCAGATTGATTAATAAGTGATAATAAAGAGATTAATAATCACTTTGATCCTGATTTGATTTAAACCACATAGCTGAACAGTTTTCCCATGTGACAATCATGAGTGAATAAATCATACTTAGAGGAAATTTATTACATGAAATAAATGCTCTTTTTTTCTAACACAAGAATACAGAGACATCAAATGAAGGTACCAAAAGACAAACTCAAGGAAAAAAAAAAGAGTTACTTCTTCAAACAACGTGTAAAATAATCTAAGAATTGTTTGCCAAAAGAGGTACCGGATGCTAAACAGGTTAAAAACTGGTTGAAAGAAATTCATGGAAGAAAAATGGCTATTAAATGTAATAGTTAAATCTGCTGAATCACACATTTTTTAATATACTGAATATATTTGGTATACTGACTGATTACACAGGAGAACTGTGTGTACACTGCATGTTTGCTAGGCATTCACCTGTAGCATTTGGTGGAAAAAATATATTGGATTAGATAGACCTTCAGTCTGAGCAGTTGTCTGTTGTTTTCTCTCTCCACTGCAGGATTTTTTTTTGTCTACTAAAAACTAGTTCATGAGTTCTTCTCCCATGTTGCTTAAGTATTGCACATAAATCTTTTTGTATCCCATAATAAATACCAAGGACATACTGAATTTCCACAAAACCACAAGTACCAAACTTTATAAACCAGTATGAGTCAAACTAAATAAAATTCCACTCGTTACGCTAATAGAGTTCCAAAGTCCCCCCAAAGCCCAGAAACACTGGCACAGTGTAAAATTTATGTAACGACTCTGTGGAAAACCCTTAGAAGTGCTGGAGTAATGCTCTGCTTTTGCCCTGCCACAGGAATGATCCACAAAACAATATAAAATCAGTTCTCAATTCAATGAATTTTCATCCAGACAAAACAAAGAAGAGGAGATGCCCATAACTTGGCTTCCTTTACTCTTGTGGGAAGCTTTATGCTATCAGCGCATCTTAAGAGAGGCACAACAAATGGTCCCCATTTACCTAAGGATTTAGATTAAAAGCTACAGACAAGCAGTAAATGAAGACCCATTCCTATGTGGAATTTGAAATCACTTGCTTCAAAGTTCTCTCACTTTTTTCCCCCTTTCGCAAGCAAATATTTTTCATAAGAAAGAACAGATTTTTTTCACAGCACAGTTTGCTCCCAAAGCTGAATTTTGGAATCACAAATAAGTAGATGTCATATCCAAGAAACATGGGTTTAAGCCTATACAAATACCTTTCAATATTACTCTACGTTTAATCACAGTTACACCCTAATCTTTCCTAAGAAAGACAAAATAACACAGTTTAACTCCACTTAGTTTCAAAAGCAAATATTATCACAGATGTTTAGTGATAATGCAGCACTTGTGAGAAATAACTCCGGTGTTAGAGAGCACTGTTTTCTGGGGAAGTGCATTTAACTGTTAAAATATTCCACTCTATCAGAATATGAGGATACTTACCCTTTTCCTCACACATGCTGATGCCAAGACAATGCATTCCAGAAAATTCCAAAGCTCGAAACAAATTTCACAGGGACACAATACAGTCATCGGAGTAACTTTTTGTTATAATTAGGGCATGTGACTGAAAGGGATCTTACCTTCAAATGCAGTACATGGAAGGGCTGACTGAGGTAAGAAGAATTGAACCGGACTAGAATCTACTGACAAACTATTCATCTACCACAGCCTTTTTAGAAAATAAATTCTGGAGACGTTGTGTCAAAGATAGTTTAATGTCAGTATCTTACAAAACAACATTAAAAATGTTTTGTAATCTCAACATAAGTATCAATTCTATTAACATCTTTAATCAATGACATTTATTCTTTTTGATTCCTTTCTTCTCCTGCCCTCATTTCCAAATAGGATTTAAATAACTATTTTTCTAGAGAATGTCAATACTGAGATCTGTTTACAAAAATTTCTCGGACCAACCACAGTATTTAAGTAATAACACTGTATGATGAGTGCCTACCCCTTCTTTTCCAGTTCAATCACTAATAGTTGAAACAACAATGCAGTATCTTACAAAGTCACAAAAATAATTTTCAAGATTTGTTTGTGTATTTTAAGGAAACTCCAGAAGTATTAACATACTTTGTCTTTTCCAAAAAGGATTCAGACTTTCATGTCATTTTCTCCCCTGTTCTATCTGACTTCTTGGTTTATTACATCATTTTCTTTTTAGAGATCACAAATGTGATTTTTGGAGGGGAAACCACAAATCTCCTCCAATAAGGAGAAGCTTAGGCTCTGTACCTGAAAACATATATACAATTCACACTGCGACAAAGTATATTGCCCACCTTGAGAACCTTAGATGAGTAATGTTATTTAGTCTTTTGTAGGCAGATAGTGAATCTCTTGTTTATTGCACAGAATACACAAGTAAATAATGTTTCACAGGTGTGTATTTTCAAATTCTTAATTATGTCTAATCACCAAGTGTGATAGTCAAAAATTATCCCTAAACAGATGCATTCTGACTCTAATGTGATCTAGAGTAGATTCTGAGACTTGTGTTTGTCTTTTTGCACGTAACTGTGTGAGGACACCAAAATAAGAAGTCGACCGTAAGGCCTTCAAAAAAGCCTAGGCCACCATTTACCCAGGCTCATATTGCCCTTTACTGACCCATGTAAATTTGGCAACTTGTCCTTTAATTTACGCTGAGTACTCAAACACTTTACGAATATATGAACAGAAGGAAAATAGGGGGAACGGAGTGATACCAAAATTTAAAAATATGTATCTTTGGTGATTTACTGACACTCCTTTTGTATAAGGCACATTAACAGGTAAGCTATGCTACAACTAAAACGAATGCATTACCTTAAGAAATCTGATGCAAAGGCAACGAAGATTACACTGTTACAATGTATAATTCATGTTGTCATCATGACATTATAATTTAATTAAGAGGCAAACACATTTTGCCTCAGCAGTTATTTTTTAAATCTCATACATGATAAATATGATTGTGTAAATGACTGTATCAAAAATTTACATGATTTATCTCATAAAAGCTTCCCAAATCCAAACATTGTCTTCACTCCTTCTCAAGAAATTGGCACTTAAAGTACATGCATAATAATATATTTTTTTTAAAATATATTTTAATTTTTTTTTAAGAAAAAAACACCCTGTAAGTTATAAAAATCAATCTGTCATAGTTCCAAAGTTTCCTGAATAGGCTTACTGTATCTCCAGTAGTCTCTGCTACTTTAGTGTTAAATAATGAGGTAGCACATTGTTCCAAAATTGTTCTGAATTATGTAAACCATTTGCTACAAGCTGTTTGGACTTAGTTTTTTGTTTAGAGCTGTTTGGTAAAGCAGTACTTTCTGTCTTCCCTGGCTTCCTGGTTTTGCTTTTCTTTTGTGGAAGCTTATTACTATAATTTTTTCTTTTACCTTTTGCTTTTTCCTCTTCCTCTCCTTCCTCCTCCTCTCCCTCATCCTCTTCTTCCTCCTCTCTCACAACCCCTTCCTCCTCTTCTCCTTCTTCCCCCTCTCCCTCTTCCCCTTCTGGTTCTTCCTCTCCCTCTTCCTCTTTTCCTTCTTCTTCCCCTTCTTCTTCCTCCTCTCCCTCTTCCACTTCTCCCTCTTCTTCCTCTTCCTCCCCTTCCTCTCCTTCCCCTTCCCCCTCCTCCTCTCTCTCTTCTTCCTCTGCTCCCCCTTCCTCTTCTTCGTCTTCTTCCTCCACTCCCTCTTCTCCCTCTCCTTCTTCCACTTCCTCTTCTCCTTCTTCCACTTCCTCCTCTTCTTCTTCAACTTCCTCCTCTTCTTCTTCAACTTCCTCTTCTTCTTCCTCCCCTTCTCCCTCATCTTCTTCCACCCCTTCTCCCTCACCTTCTTCCACCCCTTCTCCTTCTTCTTCCTCTTCTCCTTCTTCTTCTCCTCCTCCTTCCTCTTCTCCTTCTTCTTCTCCTCCTCCTTCCTCTTCTTCATTTTCCCACTCCTCTTCCTCCTTGTTTTCATCTTCTTCCACCTCCTCCCCTTTTGCTTCTGCCTCTGCTCCTTCCTTGTCCTCCTCCTCATCTTCTTTTTCCTCTTCCACTTCATCTTCTTTTTCCTCTTCCACTTCATCTTCTTTTTCCTCTTCCACTTCATCGTCCCCCTCTTCTTCTTCTTTCACTCCATCCTCTCCCTCCTCCTTAGTCCTTCTATTTGCATCTTCCTCTTCCTGTTCTTCTTTGGATACCTCTTCTTCTTCCCTCCCTGCCAATGATTCTTCTAACTCCTCCTCTTCACCCTCTTTGTCTTTTTCAGTCTCCCTTTCTTTGATTTCTTCTTCATTTTCCTTTTCATCTTCTCCTTCCTCTTCTGCCTCTACCTCTTTTTCTTCCTCCTCCTCCTCTCTATCTTCACCTCCTTCTTCATTCTCATCTCTTCCCTCACTTTGAACCTGTTCTACCTTTTCTTTTTCAATGTCTTCCTTTTTTGCATACTCTTCCTCCTCCATATCCTCTTCTCCCTCACTCAACATTTCTTCTTCCTCCATCAACCCGCCTTCCTCATGTCCTTGCTCTTTGCCATCTTCCTGATTAATCTCTTCAGTCTCTTCTGCACCCTCATTCTCACTGTCTCTTCCAGCTTGTGATTCCTCTCTTTCATTTTCTTCCTCATTGTCATTTTCCTCTTCATCTTCCTCTTTTTCTACTGAAACTTCATCTCTATCTTTTTTAAGCTCGCTCTCTTCTTCTTCCTCTCCTACTTCACCTTCACTGTCAACTGTTTCATCTGGTTTTTCTTTTTCACTTTCACCCTTTTCACTGCCCTCACTCTCCTGCTCTTGATTAGATTCCTCTTCATTCCTAATTTCTAACTGCCTGTCTTCATCAGATTTAGCTTCAGAGTTTGTTTCTTCCTCATTCAGACTTCTTGTATCATTCTCTTCTATGTATTCTTTCTCATTGTTTGTAGCTTGCATCTCCTCAATCTCACTGTCGTCTTTTTCAAAGTCCAGTTCTTTTAAATTTTCTACTGTTTTCACTGCCTTCTGGGTCGCTCTGTTTTCATAGTAGTCCTCTTCTTTTTCTCTACTCTTATGTATGTTTTTTGCAAGATCATTACTACTTTCCTCAGATGAAGATGGTGACATATTTACAGCTATTTGTTTTAAAAATGGATCCTTTCTCTTAAAACCCCTCTGCTCTTCACTATTGTCTTCTCCTCTGACACATATTTTTTCCAATTTATCAGATTTTTCAACAACATTTTTTGTTTTGTTTCGACTTTCTACTGCTTCTTGACTTCCTTGCTTTTTAATAGGATTGTATTTTTGTACAATTAATGAATCAGCCTGAGGCTGATCCCTAGATGCAGAAGGAAGTACATCTATTTTAAGGGATTGCTTAGATTTAACAGCTTTTGAGTTTTTATTGGAAGAATTTGATTTTTCAGTCAGAATTTGTTTTTCTGTGGGACGACTGTAAGTTACTTCCTCTCCGACAAATTCAGGATTTTCCACATATTCTTTTTCCCTTTTTGCTAATCTGCATTTGTCCCTACCAGTTTGTTGAACACCACTTTTCAAAGTACTAACACTTTGTGCATCCTCAGATTTACCTTTCATTGTATTTCTTTTGGCCACAGGCTTCCCTACAAAGGCACTACGTTTTTCTAAATCTTGTCCCAGTGATTCTGAAAGTGAAGACTGCTTTTGTAAAGAGCCAGAGCCTAATTTTGAGCCCTCCTTCATGAAATCAGAATCCTTGGTTTTCAGCCCACCCTTACCATCTCTTTTCAGTTTCACATTTTTATTGTTCTTCTATTCCACACGAGAAGCAGAAAATTAAAAAGAAAGAAGGAAAGCATTAAGGACAAATGACAGCAAAAGAAAAAGGTTACAAAAATATCTGAACAAGAAAAGAAACAGTTTGTATGAGGGGACTAAAAGATAGCATAAAAGGTAGAGACTTTCACAGGAAATGAAGTTACAAATGCATATATTAGAAGAATGTAACAGCCTGTTGATGATAATGGTACTACTATTCCTTTTTCACTATCCAAGCACTCCAAGTGGATGCAAGAAGAACTGTGCAGCCTGTATCATGTCCCGTAAACTAGAGCACATGCAATGTGTAAGGCTGTGCAAACAGAAGGAAAGAACTACAGTTCTCTTACACCTTACTCCACTTTCCCCCTTGGGAAATCTTCTGATGCGCTCACTGTTATGCCTTTTCTAGTAAGTCTGAAAATCTGTTGTCTTTCTGCTTTAAATTTTACAATTATTTAACAAATTCTGCAGATTTTTTTAATATAAAACAAAATTATAAGGAAATATAACAAAAAGCTGAAATGCTGGGATCACTTTAGGAATGAATTTTAATTTCATATTTAAAACCAGTATTATTGCTCCTTTAAATATACTCCGTGGTGAATTTCTGTAAATAAAATCTTTACTTATATTGTGTCCCAAAAGTCAATTTTAATATTTTAATATCAACATGTATGTTATCAACATAAGTTACAAAATGTATATGACAGTCTTTTGTTCCTTAAACTGGTGAAGTATTATATACTCTCGTCTCAAACTATGCTGGACGTGAGAAGTTCTGTGAATGGACAGATTCTCTCTGACTTTTGCCAGCTCTTATAATTTTACTTCATGGATATTCAGAAAATTAACACGAGGAGGCCCATAAAATTTGCCTAGCTTTTTTAAAACTTAAAGCAAAATAAGAATTATAGATCTTTTAAACATGAGTATAAGTATACGTATGTATAATTAGTTACAGTACCTTTTGTTTTTGGAGTGGTGATAATTTCAAGGACTGGTCACTGGGATTCAATTTCATTGCATGTGTCTGCAAAAAATAAGATCTCTATTAAAAAAATAAATATAACTAATAGAGAAAGCAGCATCAAAGTCCAGTTCTACTAAACAGAGCAATTTTAAGTTATATGAACATTTTAATACATTGCATAGTCAGGTTGAGACAAATCTGTATAAGCACTCAACTCACCTATTTCACTTCCCTTATTTACTCCTTAAAAAAAGAGTGGTAATCAGCTTAGATGTGAACATCTAAACTGCCTGTAGAGACTGAAAGCTACATGCCCTCTCTTACAGCCCGCCAGCACATTTCAGATCCACTTTCCACTCACCGTGAAGTTGTGGCTACAAATATAACTGCTTACTACCTTATCATCACAACCTTCAACTTAACATGCAGTTTGATACCACAGCCTTGAAGGAACATGTTCAAAGAAACATTATACAGCATAAATTTTCACCGAAATCTAATGCCTCTATCTCTTCTATATAAAGCAAAAAAATAAAAGACAAGGCAATGTGGAACACTACTAGGTGGGCAAGTATAGTGAGATTTTGGTCATCCCTTCTCATATACTCCAAATGACAAGTTAATGTTCTCTGCTTCTGTTCGTTAACTGCCTATGGTTTAACCACCATATTGTTTTTCAACACAGTGAGCACGGACAGTTCTGGTGTCTGACTCCCAAGAATTTGTATCATCAATATGGTATTAAAGGTTTTGCCTCCTCTTGTCACACTTGTCAATATGATGTATGTTGCCACAGTTTAGAAAAATTGAAACAACTATGCTGTAACAGGTTATTTTCATTCAGATTCAAGAGCAATCATTTTTCTTTGTATTTTGACAAGTTTGCCCGACAGAATTTTTCAAATTTACTGATCCATTCTGATAAATGTTTTAAAATCGATTCAAAATGGGCAGAAAAATCAGAAGGAGAAAAAAGTCTAGCACAAAAAGCGTGCAATATGTTACAAATAATGAATGCCATGTTATGCATGATATCTGGAAACATTCTTTTTTCTTGTAAATGAAAATAAAGTTTTGTAACCGTTAAATAAATGGTATGCACAGATTGTTAAATTACTAGGTACTGTTAAGTACAAACAAGTAATAATTCCTGTAAAATGTGCAATCCCTCTAGCATAACTGACAAGGTATCCTGAGCCGAATCCACAGTGAGTTGCTCATTTGTTTCCATTCCATTGAAGTGAAAAAAAAAAGACAAAAACCAACATTCTTTCTGTACTGCATCCAAGGCCAGGACATAGCCTCTCTTCTGAGAGAGCAAAATGTTTGTAAAGGCGTACTAATGAGGTGAATATATTTTTTAAATAAGAGAAATACATAGGAACATGCTTAGGAATCATCAAATAATCAAAATATCTGCATTTTGGTCTTCCCTTTAATATGATCCACCTATAATAAAAAGCTCTTCTTGGAACAGGAAAAGACAGCTTTCTGCTTCATTTCCTGCAGTTCTCTCTCTTGGAAATCATCAAGATGAGGAAGGTCAGAGATAGAGATCACCATGTGGTATCCAGTGTCTTTTACCTTTTCTTTCTAGTACCCAGAGCTAAAGCGTGGGGAGGGGGTGCACTACTTGGACTGCTTCAATCTCATATTACAACATTACTTGGAAAATGAAAACAAACTTTAGCATTGGATAATGATGATACAAAATGCATGCTCATTTAACAGTATATCACTACTTCTTGATGCCACATGTGACTCCTGGGCTAGCTAAGAGTTCTGTACTAGAAAGTGAAACGTGATTTAGCTGCTTTGTTCTCCCCCTGCATAAAAATGCCTGAATCACAGATTCATTAGTGGAATATATTACCATATTTAGGATGTCAGTTGTATCTCCAAGGTTTTTGTCATTATTTTCATTATCTGAATCTTCTTCTGCAGAGGATTCACCAGGTTTATCTTTTTGATGATTCTTCTCTTTAAGGTAAAATAGGGGGAAGTAAACAAATACCATAGTAACAAGTGATACATAGCAAACACCCCCCCACTCTTGTAAAACAGAAATGATTTCTATTTTACTGACATGGGACTGAAGTCCTGAGATTCCTCATTCCTCCAGCCTAAGACACAGCAGAAATACTTCCACCTCCTTTTCCTCAGTATTAACAGTGCAGGTAGCTCGGCAATCTGGCCTCAGTGCACTGTAGATCTCTGCCCATTTTTGCAGGCTTTCAAAGCATAAACGTTACATGGAACAAAGCTTCTTTTTAATAATCTCTTTAATAATAGTGTACCAATTAGGCTTAATTAGCTGCAGTCATATTATCTACATTGCACATTATTTG
Organism: Tringa tobata; assembly: GCA_033628505.1. NCBI lineage: Eukaryota > Metazoa > Chordata > Aves > Charadriiformes > Scolopacidae > Tringa > Tringa tobata. The sequence continues at coordinate 21,226,522 of JAHREE010000480.1, forward strand.
TGTAATGGATGGAGAGACAGTGAGTTTAACTCCAGTGTAGCATCATAAAAATGTACCTACATCATTTTCAGGTTCACCTCCAGTTCATCAGGTATATGACCAGTTTCATATGGCACAAAAAACTGCTTTTAGGCCTCAGAAGACTCTAAAGGCAATTCAAATTTCACTGCATTGCTTTCCTGGAATAAGAAATGCTAATGGACATGCTGGCAGCTTTACAAATGATCACCTTAATTCTGACTGAATTAATTACTTTCAAATTGGATTTGACTCTCCAATAAATCTAACTTTTATACAGAAGCACTGCATTCTGCAATCTTCAGCATTGCTCTTCCCAGGAAGTCACACATGCCCAGGAACCCAGAACTGCTCTAGAATATCTGTGCAAAAGTCCAGTGCTGTATCAGTGTTGTTGCTATACAGGCTTTTGCATTAGCTAGAATATTGCAAATCCTTATTATCTTAGATAATAGAGAGTGAAGAGGACTTTTGCATTTCCAAGCAAAGAAGAAACCTCCCATAAGAACTGGTAGGCCTCTTATCTCTTCTAGGCCTTCCTGTGGTTTTACAACTGTGCCTAATCATTTTTTTTTCTGCAATTATTTCTTTTTTTCATGAAAAAGGAAAAAGTGGTTACTAACCTTACAGTATTTTTGTGAAGTCACACTTCTACAGGCTTGAGGAACCTCAGATACGATTCAGAAGTAGTTTTTCTTTCACTCAACCCTCCTCTAAATCTTTACATGTTTTTTCCAAACATGAACCACATATGAGGCAATTTCCTGTATGCATTTCTCAACTTTCGTATCTGTATTCTGCCAGACCCTCTTGAGGTAAGACTGAACTTAAACCTTCTTTCATGTTCAAACTGAGCATTTGTTTATGAATGATGAAAGCCAAACTATACAGTTCTCAGAAAACAGCAACGAGATGGGGTGACACTTCACCTTTTTCATGGGCTCTATCCTTCACAGGTTCAGCTTTAGGAAGATTCGGTGCAGAAAACCAGAGGGGGCTAGTGTTGCTAGTCACAGGCAATGAAGATTTTAAGAACCTTTCTCCCAGTGGAGGCAGAGTTCGTGCCATTCGAATAAACTGTTCTGGTGACTTTTCCTTTAGAAGATTAAAAAAAAAATATTGAGGATAACAGTAGAAGAATAAAATGTAAGCAACCTCTCATACGTTATAGTGGTATTTTCCTTTAGTTGATGGTACAGTGTTGCAACTTTGTATGCAAAGCATAAACAAAATTTCTTGAATATTTTAATTATTTTTAAAAAGTGGAGAGATCTACTGAGATATTTTAGGTCGTTTCTAAAAAATAATCTCAAGATGTCTTAAAATATAGATAAAGGATTAAAAGAATTTTGATTTTTATTTAAAATGAAAACATTAGTTTTTCAAATAACACTGAATTACCTTATCCACAGCATCAATATATTTTTACAAAACAAATGTAGTTTTGTGGTAGAGTTAGTTTTCAGACAGGTAAGTGAAATGATCTAATTCATTGTGCTGCCAAAGAAATTACATGAAATATGTAATGAGGATAAAGGAGAAGAAACTATTATTTTCAGTAGCTACAGGATCTTAGGGTCATTTAAAGTTGATTGTGAAACTTTCCTCTTTGCTATCTTATAAGCTATGAACTTGTTTAATCTATTCAAGGATACAGCAGGAACATCAAAAAGAGTGAGATTCTTGGTTGTTTTTTTTTAATATTTCTAAGATACTTTCAAAAATGCATGGGAACAGGCTCTACATTTTAGAATAAAAAAAAAAACCAAACAAAAACAAAACCAATGTGAGTCTTTTTCATAGAAATAAACAAGTAAAATCTGACCAATTCCTATCTTTCACCTGCATCAATTTTGGGACCAGTGTAGATATTAAGTCTTTTTTTTATAAATTAAAATTTAACACATATTTTAAGGAGATATATTTATCTGCTGGGTATATGCTGTGATTTTAGTTTTAAAAGTTATTTTGTTTCCTAAAACAAGTATGGCAACTCTAAACGGCTCTGAATTTACCCTCTCCCGACGTCGCATTCGTGCTGATGTTAGTTGTAAGGTGTTTGTTAGTAGTGGGTCTCCGCTCATTTTAGGGATAGTAGCAGTCAAATGGCTCTCATATAAATCTTCTAAGAGTGTTTCTTCAGATCCTTTAGCTCTTGGAGCAGCAAAAACTAGCATGTGACAACCACCACAAGCAACCTATAGCACCAAAAAAGGGACTGCTTATTTCATTTGCATGTATCAATACAAGGATCTCATTTTCTTACAATCATCTCTAGGGACTTAGAGTATAAGAAAAACATAATAAAAGTAAGAGATGTTAAATTGCTTCAAATTTAGCTCCTAATGATTAGCAAGATAAAAGTACATAATTACAATTCTTAATGACTAGTGACCTATGTTCATTTCTTCCTACTTAAAGACGACATATTTGTATTGAACAAAACAAAAGATAGGTCTACCAAATTATTGATACAGAAGAAAGCAAAGATATTTCCACTGATTTTGAAGGGATTTGAGCTAATTATTTTTATGCAAGTCAAATGTGGGCAATACTTTAGTGATACAAACCTAGATATTTCATCACAAAACCCACAAAATATAATGCAAAGTCCTACACCCTCCAACAGACAAAGTACAATTACATAAAGATCAGAGATTTCACTGTCTAAAAAGTTTAAATCCCTTACCACTTCTCATAAAACTTCCTTAAACTCTAAGTGCAGTAAACAAACAGAAGTGAGCCACAGACTTAGGCCCAAACTTTGCTCAATCCAGTGTCATGTTTGTATTTTTGATGCTGGCAGTTCTGTGATATTTATTTCTTAAACACCTCAGGAAACTGATGACAGCAATGCCCTTCAAAGAAAACAGTATTTCTCCTTTCTCATCCCATTTGGACTCAAAAAAGCAACTCCTCAAATTTTCTCAAAGATTTAATAAATATCCCACTGCACAAATAATCATTAAAATTAAAAAACTCTGGTGTTTTCAGAACAGACATTAGTTTCCCCCTTACTAGCAACAATCCAAGAGCAACAACTATTTAATTTTATAGGCTACTACCAGCTCTATAAACCAAAACACTACAGCACAACACTACTGAAAAAAAAACCTAAAAAGCAGTCTATACAAGGAGTCCAAGCCAAGTACATTCTAAACTAAATGAACAGTATGATAAGTAATTATAATTTCCTTTTTCTTTCAACTTGTGTTGTCTACTAATTAAATGTTGTAGGAAAAAAATGTATAATGAGATTTCAACTCTCATTAATACTATGTTTCATAAAAATAGAAACATTTTGATGTCTGAGAAGCATGAGCAGAAGTTTTACCAAAAGGACTGTGAACCTCAAGAAATTATAACACAGAGTGGGATCGAACTGATTTGTAAAATTCTCTTCTCCAAGTCCTAACTTGCCATGTCGTCCATCCCCAAAAGTAAACATGAGGCCGTTATCTGTATACAGAAAATAAAAAGGATGTTATTAACAACAAAGATTCAGTACAAAACAAGGACAAAACCATCACAATAAAAGCAACGTAAGTAAGGAATATTTCTCTTGCAAAAGCAAAACTTGAACAATTATTTTCAGATTTTCAACTGATGATTATGATCCAAATACATATATATTTTCAGTCAAAGTAACGTCAGAGATCAGAGTTAGTCAAGACAACTGTGGAAAAAAGAAACAATAAGAAAACACTAAGATTGAAATTGTATAGCAAAAGAAAGGCTCCTAAACCAGAAGGCATGATTATGAGATTAGAATTCGCCAGGAGACAGCATGTACAGAACTATGCATGGCATGGCTGTCATCAGAAATTCCTAATATCAAATCTGGCCTTCTCACTCGCTCATTTAACTTGTAGAACTAGTAAATCTGCAAATGTCTTCTCTAGTCCTCATTTTATAAAGAAAGATTTTACAGTATAATAGAGAGAAACTGGAAGTGTATTTCAGAATTTTTCACTTACATACCTGCAATTACAGCAGTATGATTTTCCCCACATGTAACGTTACATATTTTATGCCTCCTCAAGTGTTTCACAGACTTTGGTACTGAAGTTTCAAAAATAAAAGTACCGTGTCCCAGCTGCCCATACTGTCCAAGTCCAAAAGTATATACATCTGTCTCTGAAAATGTAGAGGCAAAGTTAACAACAAATATGCTGATATATACATTACAACCTGCTTTTTCATAGCCAAATGAAAGTGAAATGACATCAGCCTCAAAAAAGCAATGTTTTATCAATTAAAAAATGTATCAACTAATCAATTAAATTTATCAATTAAGAACAAAATAAATAAAAAAAGGCAATGAAGCACTAAAAAAATATACAGAAAAGAATTCTGAATGGTTCAATATGCGATATATTTTCTAACATAAATGCAAAGTAATCCACTGATCACATGTCCACAAAATATCAGCCAACAATCTGCAGTATGGGAGTTTACACACTCCAATTAATTCAAGACCACTGTCTTTACATATATCTGCATTTTCAAGTAGAATAGTCTCATCTTAATTTCTGAATATCTGCACATACACTGTATGACCCAAAAATTAATAGACTGGAACAGTAACAGAATAGGTTTCAGTATTCTGTTCGGCTACCAAATCAACCCTGCATTAAATACAGAGAACACTATAATTGTGTTATCTTGTGACAGAATAATAATCTTTCCACATTTACATTTTGTTCATTTAATGGATTGTCTGTGCCAGGAAAAAGAATGAGAGCTTCTCCAAAGCAATAAAGATTATTGGTGTGTCCATCCCTGGCACTCCATCACAACAAAGAAAGACTGTGAAGCCTGGAAATCTTGATGAGATCACACTTGAAAAGGGAAATTCAAAGACTATGTTTTTTTGGGAAAAGGAGAAGTTTTCCTGGAATTTTATTCCCTGTCCCTTTTTCTGTAACACTATGTATGGAAATGTTCTTTCTTGGAAAGGGTTTGCCCTTTCTGCCCCTTTTATATTTTTACATATTAAGATGTCATGAATTCACACCATAACAAAAAAAAACCACAATGGTCTCACATTTTTTCAGACTGTAGATGAAAATTATTCAGTAAAGCTGGTTTTTTTTACCAAACATAATAGTAAAGCTCCCTCTGCTGGAAATTTTAGTGCAAGAAAGCAAAACCACCTCAGGATCTTTAGAAGGTAAAACGACAAGTAAGAAATTTTCTGTAACATTTAGACTTTCTGCATAAGAAAGCACTAAACTACTCCTGAAAGACAGGAGCTTTTTCTAAGCAAACCAAAGTCTCACCTTCATTTTAGTAAATGGCTTATTCCATAAATTCTATTTAAAAGTACTGCATTTGGCTTTTCTTTGGAAACCGGCAGATCCTGTAATTTTCAAACTATATGATTTTATCTGATTAACATAGTTATTTGGAGTGAAGTTGGAGTTTTTTCATATTATCTTTAAACCTAACTTGAAACGTGCAATATTAGACCTCTAAAAAGGCATTGGTGTTTAGAGGGAGATGTTCTCAAATTGTAACTTTATAAGTACAGGAAATTATTTTATTTTCGCAATTTCTATTGACAATGAGGAGAATCCAAAACCAGGTTAGACTGCCTTTATAAAAAGAATGATTTTTTCTACTGACCCGGAGCACCTAAATTTGCTTCTCCTAAAATTCACTTATTAGTCAATTATCAAGGCATAGGAAGACAAAAACCTTGCACCTTTCTTAAACGATTCACTGCTCTGGTGCAGAAGTGAGGCCAAACGTCAGTAATAATCTCATTTAGCAGAAATGAGGTATGTCCTCTAATGCCTTTATAAATACATGGAAAGAGAAATCTCTGGCAAACAATTTCATAGACTTAGTGATAAAACGGCAGAGGTGAATTTCATCATTCTGAGCTTGAATTTGCAAGTGAATTTGCTGACAGCACAAATCCAAAGACGGATACAGCCCCACTGCCACCTTCTTACTGTTCTCAGTCCTAGTATGGATACGGTTGGACGACGCAAATTAAACGTACTGCCAGAAGGGCAGATCTTCCTCCCCTGTTCTCTCTCTTCAGTCCCCACTTGCACTATCTCTGCTGGCCACCTGGCTATGTGGTGAGCCAGCTCAGTCCAGAAAGACAGGTTTGGGGAGGTGGGGGGGTTGGTTTGCTGATATAGTTTCCTGTGGAATGGTCAAGGCAGTATCACTTCCAACGCATCAGTGAATCACAAGGAAGGCTCAGCCATACTAATAGCAGCCAGAGGAAACAGAAGTCCTGCCTTGGCTTTGAGGAAGGAACTGCTGCCTCTCCCATGAGAAGGGCCCTTGAAGGACGAAGAGAAATGGTTTCAGAGCCTGCACAGAAGCCAATGGCTTCACTGTTCCAAGTGACCTCCAGTACTTGAGCGCCAGGACTGCTTCCTCTTTAGTTTCTAAATCTTCTTTTATGAATGAAAAGGCGTATTTCCCTGCAACCACCCATCTTCCACCTTTGCAGATATCTTCTAGAGTATATAACAGTTCTTTAATCTATATAGCTATAATCTATAATCTATATAGGCAAAAATCTATATAACTTTCAGATTTGTTTTTAACACGTTATTTGCTGAAAATAACTGAGTGAGCTCCAAGAGTGCTTTTAAGATCCACCCAGACAAAGTTAAAAATTCACAGAAGAAAATCAGAAACAGGCAAGTATGCTTATATCTTAATCCACACAGATTAATTTTCCTTTAACTTGATTTTAATATTAATTAGTATTAATATTACTACTACTACTATTATGTCTATGGGCTATTCACTCTTACTATAGCTTTAAACAGTTTATGCTGAAAAAAATTACTGTAAAAATAAGCTTTCAACACAATACTCAGTTTTAATAAAGCTAGTAATTGGATTTGGGGATTTCAGTATAAATAGTATACAGATTTAAGAATGGTTTGAAAAATCTAGATAATCATATACGGTTTGAACAGTCCTGTCATGAAAAGGTAGAGCTTTTTCATCCTTTTCATTCACTGTCAAAAGGGTATCTTGACTTCCTTTTAAAAGACCTTGAGACAGAAGATGAAAAATCCAACATTTTACATACTAACACACTAGTGCACTGTATTGTTATATCAAATGATCTATTCCTGAAGGACTCCCTCCCTTCAGAGAATAAAAGGAGGTAATATATGCTTTTATAGAGAAGATTATTCCCAGACAATCTGTCATAATCTGAAAAAATGGAAGATACTAAGGCCACTCCCAATCATCTGTTTCTTCTCCAATTTCTAGATTCAAAAGTTATTGGTACTGTACTTTTTAAAAGCTTTATTGAAAAAGTACGCATATTGGGATTGCTGCTCTCACGTTTCTTTTGAAAGTCACAATACCAACAGCTTTCATTTTCAGTAGGAAGCATTTGGAAGCTTTGTGGATAGTGGATGTATTTTTTTTAGTCGCTGAGAGAAGTCATCTGAGATGAGGATATGATCTTCTTGAACTGGCTGATAGACTGTCACGTAAAGAGTAAGTTTGTGCTGCTACAGTGAGAGAAAGTTTTTGTATGACAGAACTTTTAACTGCGATTTTGTTCATTCTCTAGATAGAACAACTGCAAATATTACAGGCAGAAGTAACAATAAGACTTGTAGAGAAGATGGTTTCCAATACCATATTCAACATTTCTAAAACTTTGTATCTTTAAGAAGTTTTTTTTTTCCTAATCATTGCTCAACAGTTTAATTTTTTGTTCTCTGGAAAAAAAAAAAAATAGTTTCCCATTTTAGAGTTTCAGAGAAAAAAATGAATTATTATAATATACCCTTTCTATCATTTACTCTGATACTTGCTGGAGAGATTCCAAACAGTAATTTGATTTAATAACCTAGATAACAGTGGTTCTTACCATACAAAATTGCCAATAGAATAGATAAGACAGTCATAAAAAAGAAATCAAATGAAGTGCTTTGGAACAGACTAATTACGTATGAGAGTCAGGAAGAAACTTGCCTCGTACTCAGTAAGATAACTGGATTACGCTTTCTTCTAATTTGATAAACCCTAAATAGAATTAATGACGAGAAATGAGACAAGATGTGCAACAGCTTCTCCATATAACATTTTTTCCTATCCTATTCCTATGTTAAAGAGATAGATGAAACAGAGGAATATTCAATAGTCAGACACTCATTTCTTATTTTTTAACACTGAAATGACACACCCTGAAAAACTGCAAAGACCCTGAAAAGATGAAAAACTCATCAGTATGTATTGTGTTACTAAAGCGAAACAGCACTCATTGTCACAGAAGACAATACATGAAATTCAGAATTTCTTCAAAATTGTACTACGTTCTTAATTTAGGAAAATGAGCTTAAAAGAGGTATAAATGTTTCTGCTCCTCTTTAAAGATCTCTCTCATCAGAATTCTCAACTTGTGGCCACTCCACTTCATCTCAAGATGCAATATACACTTTGCTACAGATTTTAAGTGAAGTCTTTGGTGCAAAGCCTATAATGCATATATCTACACTCACTTTTTAAATGATCAGAGTGTCCAAATCTATCTCTTTTCCCAATTTTTTCCCCAAGTATTTTTCCCAAATTTTGTTTTGAGTCAGAAAAATTTCTGTATGTCAACACTTCAGATGAAGTATCTTGCACTTGAGACAGTATTTTTTTATCCTCTCCACTCTTTTGTTCTAAGTGTCTTATGCAGAATTTCATACCTGTAGCCTATTTAATAATAGCTGAATTACATTTAAAAACATCTATCTGACCTTTCACTCATCACAACAACTACAGGCAACTGTACTTTGTTGGGGAACGTTGCTTTCCTCTTCTCTTGACTCAGCTGGATCTTATGGATCTCAGCACTTTCATCATCAACTGGCAGCTAAGCTAGCACTGAATTTCTTATTTGCCTTCTACTACAAAATCTATTTCCATAGGTAAGTAAATCTTACATACTGACTTACTATGGTGTTTTTCTTCACTGTATTTGGTTTTTGGCATTTATATTTTGCCTCTTTGTTCTAGCTCTTGTACAGATTTCACTATAATGCTGATGTCATCCAGGTCTACATTGTCCTACTAAATCTCTGTAACAGTCATTTGTTATAATGAAATTTTATCATATGAAATACTATTAAAACAAAGTATCTATTAGTTTGCTTCAGATTTATGGTTAAAAATATAATCAATAATGATAATCAAATTCTCTCTGCAGAACTTCACTTTATAACCCATAAAATAATGCTACGATTTATAGATTTGCTGCCCCCAAATTTATGGTAATTTTTTTCCTAATAATGATAATCTGATTTCATGTAAAGAAATTTATGTTATGACATAGAATACTGACAGGGTAAGACTGTATGTTGGTGGAAGAAAAGAGACAAAGGCTTTGAAATGTAGATAAATGTTTGCACTATTTCCTGGATTGGCTCCTGTTATTTCCTCTTCATAGGAAATAGGAAAACTCCCAAAGGAGTTTCAATATACCCAGAATCTTGCAGCTTGACTCACCATATGCACAGCACAGCACGGCACAGGCATTCACTCAGGTTAACTGTTAAATGCATTTCTACCTCTTCGATGTACAACGGTCTTCCAGTTAGGAACACTACAGCGTCTTACACTTCAGTGGGATGTAAATTCTTCACAGTAAATTGAGTTTACCAATTAAGTTATAGGGCTGTAAAAAAGCTGGTTAAATTGCATACCTGTTAGCACCACTGTGTGTTCTCCACCACAAGCAACCTTATTCACCTTTTCCATAATTCCCAGTACAGGCTGTGGGACTCTATTGTTCTTCAGCTGTTCAGGCAATAATCCTAGTTTCCCATTCTCAGGTTCTCCAAAAGTATAGAGCTCACCATCTCCTGTGCAAATACAGAACAGAGCAGGGTTTCCAGCATGAATCAGAAGCAAGGCTGGGTTGTAAAGGCTGCTGCAGACACAAGTCAGTAAGACAGAAAAGTGTATGAACATTATGGGACAATGTAACGTATTTGTATAATGTCCAAACAGCTGTGCAAAACAATCTGCTTTGATGGGACAAGAAGGGGCTAAATTTTACCCCCTCTCCAAGACGAGAACTACAAAATTTAGCTTGCAAGGAACCTAGCCAAGGGAAAAACAAAACCTTATATATTCCCCTGAGAGGTTAGAATTCCCTTTGTAATCAGCATTTATGTCAACCGAAGTTGCTTCTAAGAATCTCAATTAAAACAGAAAATGGTTTTGCATGGAATTTTCATGGAAAATCTACACTTTCTTCTTGTAAGATTTATAGGAAAAAAGCAATATGCAGAGTAAATGACATGAAACTGTGTGGTCTGGACAGCAAGAGAACTGTTTATCCAACAACAGGAATACAGCAGTGGTTCCATACCAATTATTCCACCAGAATTAAGTTCAAGAAAATACTGAGAGGTTTTTGCAGATCTCTTCCCCTAAATTCTTTCTGATCTGCTACATAATCACCCGAGAAGACTCTTCTCATTGACCCAGACTTTTTAAGAATGCAGTTCAAAACTGTTCAATCCCAAATTTGGGTAATTGATTTTATTTCTAAGTTTGCCTTGTTTTATCTTTTCCAATCACTCCCTTTGCTTTTTCATTGCTATGTATGTCTGAATTATTATTCAAGACAGCATTCTATATATCCTTCTATCACAGTTAAAAATGGAACATGTAAAATGTACTTTCAATTGCTATACTTACAATTTATCTACATTTATTTACTTCTTTTACATTTTATCTAAATTTTACATTTATCTACACTTTTTTTTTTTTTTTTTACAATTTATCTACATCTATATTTCTGATTTTCCATGCAAATGGCCCCCAGCTATTCTAACAGGCCAGAGTGAGGTTTAGGTAGAAACCATACCCTACTGCCAGGAAAGCTCCAAGTTAATAGCTGAGTGTTCTCCACTCTTGAAAAGACCATCTGTGGAGGAGTGTCCTCATTTCATATTGTAGCCCACAGTCTGAACTTGAATTACTTACCAAAAAAATCATCGTACGCTATTAAGTTAGAAAAAGTTTGGCTTTTAATCCCATTGGATACGACAAAGCACAAGGGTAAACAAAACTCTCACATGGAGCTAGTCCAAGATAAAGAAATGTCTAAACCAGTGTAGGAGCTGCTAAAGGAAATTCGAAGAGAGAGCTACAGTTACATAATGAACATAATAACAAACCCCAGACATATACTCCGTTATTAGAGCTCAGTCAGCAGAAGCACCCATCTATAATATTTTTGGAAACATGTAGACTTGTACTTCAGTACAAAATGTACTTTTATTTTCAGAGGGCTACATTTACTGTTTTCAGAGGGCTACATTTAGTGTTCACAAATTTACAGTATTTAGAGGCACTACTATTGCATGATGCAGAGTATCTGAGAGATTCTTAGTCAAAAGCAATTAATTCCTTGCCAACGTGAAAGTTGGGTTAACCTTAGAAATGCTGGTCTTTCCCCACAGACAATGAAAAGAGATGAGCTCAAAGAAAGTGTCAAAGCTGAAGCCTTATTTAGGTGTTCAGGATTCACCATTAGAGAAGTCCGTTCCTCTCTCCACTGAACATAGACAGAGCATAAGAAAAGAAGCTTATTAGTAGTTTTCTGTTAGCCTTTGTAAATAATCCTCCATTTGCACAACTGCTGCATTTGTTGCTTTTTCCTTGCACTTTGTCAGCCACAACTTAAAATTTGGGAATTTAAGGACAATGGCAACAACCAAAAAAATAAGCCTACACAGAAATAGGAAATATGGAAGAGCTAAAAGTAAACGTATGAATAAAAATGTGAAGTAGAAAAAATGAAGCTGTGTATGCATTCTAAAAAGCAAATGAGATTGGTCAAATTATTAAAACCAAGTTAATAAAAATTGAAGGATATGATTCAAAACTGAAGTTTATTAAAACTTGGGCATACCAAACCAAGACAGGAAAGGAATTTTATCTTTTTGAATTTTTAATTCTGATGACAATGAAGTCAGAACTGATGTCAGTAAGAAAAGTGTCATTTTTATTGAATCTTCCTGAACTTTACCCTGGCAATACACTCATTTAACATTTCCTTTTGCATTAATAAAAACTGAGCAAGAATTTCAGGTTACAAAACTGCTTCTTAATTTTGTATAATTACAGGACAACTACTTAGTAATACTTTTTCATTTAAGACATTTGCTAAATCCAATAGATAAACTAGATTCAAAATGTTTTTCTATAAAACTCTTTTGCTAGCCATATCTTTTATTTTTTCTTTGTGGCACTTGGCCCTGGATTACTTTGTGCTGAAGAATGACTATAGCAGTGGGAACATAGAACAGAGCAGCAAAGACTGCTGTTGCCAGGACCCTCCATCAGAAGGGCTTTGGTTCATTCTGAAAACCCTTAAACTACTATGCATTTTAATAAAGCAGTTCTTCTCCTCCTGTCCTCTCAGAGGAAGTGATGCTGGAGCAGTCATGCTTATCTGTGATTTATGTTACCTTTTGTATCGACAGTCCACAATAAGCAAAAAAAAAAAAAAAAAATCACCTAAATTATTATCTACTTTCTTCAAAGGAAGCTTGAGGATAGGTTTTCAGTGAATTTTAACTATAGGGAGAATCTGAAAGAGAAGGACTTGGGGGTGCTGGTGGATGAGAAGCTCAACATGAGCCAGCAACGTGCACTCACAGCCCACAAAGCCAAATGTATCCTGGGCTGCATCAAAAGAAGTGTGGCCAGCAGGTTGAGGGAGGTGATTCTGCCCTTCTGCTCCGCTCCAGTGAGATCCCACCTGGAGTACTGTGTCCAGCTCTGGAGCCCCCCCACAAGAAGGATGTAGATCTGTTAGAGTGGATCCAGAGGAGGGCCACTAAGATCATCAGAAGACTGGAGCACCTTTCCTATGAAGACAGGCTGAGAGAGTTGGCGTTGTTCAGCCTGGAGAAGAGACCTTATAGCAGCCTTCCAGTACCTGAACGGGGCCTACAAGAAAGCTGGAGAGGGACTTCTTACAAGGGTACGCAGTGATAGGACAAGGGGTAATGACTTCAAATTGGAAGAGGGCAGATTTAGATTAGATATTAGGAAGAAATGTTTCACTATGAGGGTAGTGAGACACTGGAACAGGTTGCCCAGAGAAGCTGTGGATGCCCCATCCCTGGAAGTGTTCAGTGCCAGGCTGGATGGGGCTTTGAGCCACCTGCTCTAGTGGGAGGTGTCCCTACCCATGGCAGGGGGGTTGGAACTCTATGATCTTTAAGGTCTCTTCCAACCTAAACCATTCTATGATATTTTATGATATAGTTTGTTCAGGACCAAAAAAAAAAAAAGATATTACTCGCTTCTTAAGATACATCAGCTCCAAATTTACCAATTAACTTGATGATTCTGAAGAAAACGTATGACATATTCAAAGAGAAAAAAACTGTAAAAAGGACTTTTTTTCATAAAAGCCAAATTCCTACTTTAAATGGAAAATGGGTCCTAAGCCTCAACATAAAGTTGCAACTCAGCACTTCCACCTAAGATTTAGAACCTAACACTGATGGCACAATCATCATTTGTAAAGCTCACAAGAAATTTAGCCTCTGCCCTAGTCAAAGAAACCCCAGACTATTTTATATGGTTTCTGTATTTTCCAGAATCACTTCTGCCTCTCACAACAGCACAGATCCTTCAAGTACTATGCTCCTGGGCCACTAAGGCTAGTAACTGGACTTATTATCTTTACTGAATGCTCTAACTGCACAGAGAGGCAACCAGGGACTGACAATAATTCAATCTTACTCAATGTCAAGCTTCCTGCAAGGTTTCACAGGGCTCTGACTATTAAGAGCAGCCACCCACAATCTATTCACATAGCTATATTCTCATCAACGAGATGATGAAACGGGATAGCAGCTGTATTTCCCAACTATCATCATCAGAGGCGTAACCCCATCCTCCCAGCTGTCCTTATTTTTTCTATCATTGTAACTCTTTCTTTCCTGCACAAAAAACCTAAATGAATAATATTGTAACACTTCATTTACCTGCATGTATCTGTGCAGAAATACCTTTGCTGCATTCTTCTACCTTTCTTTTCTAAGAGGTGCTTTGCAGTCATTTCAATCTGTCTGTGTTTTTTAAGAAACAGCAAATGATACAGCTGCAGAAAAGTATGTGTAATTTCATTTCTAAACTAGGGACTGTGTTTAGGCTTTTCTGTTCAGTTTCTTTTTCTGTTTTAGTCTGATCTTCATCCTTATACCTACATTCAGAAATACTCTGAACAGGCTGATACTTTGCAGTTATTTGCAGCAGCATCAGTTTTCTATTTTAAAACAGTAGCCCAATTAACAACAAAATCAACTGCAATGTGAGGCTTTCTACAACCAAAACATTGCACTGACAAAGAGAGATTTTATTAGGGATTCTAAGTGAAAAGAAAGGAAAAAACCCAACAACAAAAAGAACCTTCTATTTTCTGGAAGGTAAGCATTGTTTTAATAGACTTGGATTTGCCATATATTTCTAGAAACAAGCTGATAAACCCCCAAAAGCACTTGGGAGTTAACTGCTTATGCAGTTCTCTTTGAAGAGACCTGCTTCTTTTAAAACATTGCTGCACTGCAAATATTAATCCAATCAGAATCTAATTAATAGGATTAGAGATTCAAATGGCCAAGCTTCCACTGACTTCCCAAACTAATCAAGTTTATTACATTTTTTCAACTTAATAATCCAGCTAACAAAGATAAACCCATTTATTAAAGCAATTTTTGAATACATTACACATCCCTTTAAGGCAAATAGTAGACTAAAAACTATGAAGAATAGCTATCAAGCATAAAAATAATCCAGTCAAACCCAGATAAATTTTGAGTACAGTCTGTGTGCAGTACATCTGCATTTTAAGGACATTATGTACTGTGTGCATTACATCTGCATTTTAAGGACATTCTGTTCACATCAGAACCTGGTTAATTCATTTTCTCCTCTCATATGAGTCACATTCGCACATGTTGAACTTTCCCTAGCGTGCCACATTTTCTGTATCACTAAACTTTAGGTCACAGGTGCATGTCAAGGAAACAGGCAAGCAAATGAGAAGCTATCTTTGCCCCTCAATGGCAAATGCACATACTGCAGATGAGCAAAGAGACCTGGCTAGAGGCAAGTGAGGGCAGTAGAGGAAAGAGTTGGATCACTCTACGATCCCTTAAATAAATGAAGAAAAAAAAAAAAAAGCAGCATTAATTCAAGACCAAATTGGTTGAAACCACATCAAACGCTGAAATTCTCAGCATCGATGTGCTTGTGGAATGGATGATCTTTAAAACTGATCCTTAAAAATAATGACAAAGTACATTAAAAAAGGTATTCAAGGAACCCAGAAAGCTCTCTATGAAAAGACACCTTCTCAGTGAGAATCTATCTTGATTTTGCTTATAGGAACAGCTCAGGCAGGGGAAACACCAGAAGAGGTCTAATATATTCAGTTCCTTTCTGGATCCACGAATGTAACTCTGCTGTGAACACCAGAGTAGTGGTTAGATAGTAGTGGTCTTTTCCTGCTCTTCTTCTCCTCCAGCGGACAAATGAGCTACAAATGCTTGCCAAGCTTAATGCTTTCTGAAAAATTGTCCCCACTTGAGTGAGTGTGGTCAAAGACTAACCAAGCAAAGGTGACTGGCACGTTTAGTAGTTGAATTACTGTCTGCAAAGAAGGCATTCCAAAAGCCAAAAGTAAGAAAGGTAACAAATCATCTTTATGGAACTACCAGAATTGAGAAACTTGGGGGAGGATGGGCAAACACACAGGGGAGGGTTGTGGAACTGAAGTACAAATTCAGATGGCTGAATGCTGTACAATTTCTATAAAACATGCTTTTATCTACTACAGGTTTGCATCTGGATTCTACTCTACTTTTCATTGCCATTGCACTTGGCTTTAAAGTAGTTAAACACCTTGAAGATAAATGCCTACTAAAAACTCTTTTATAAAACCAGCTGTTCCAAAGAAATAACAACTTTAGTTTAAAAAGAAAAAAAAAAAAAGCTGGAATCTACTTTCACCACTTTTTTTCTCAAGTCACTTATTAATGAACATCCTGCCCTGGAGGGGGCACTCTGCGACCACACTCTGTATTCTAGTAGCCTCATTAACCACCTACTTTTAATCCAGATAGGCCTGTGATCCTAACAGTTTGCTTACCCTGTATACAGTTTATGTCAAATGTAAATATATTAAGAAAGGGAACCATATGGTGCCATGCTCATCAGTTCACCCAGCAACACGTATCAAGTCCTACATTCTGCAACTATGTTTTATTATTAAAGATAGTGTATAATTTGATGCTTTTTTATGTACAAGTCATGTTTAAAAAGTCAAAATGTAGTAGTTCTATAGTATAGTTATATAAGTATATAGTTATATAAGTATAGTACAGATAAGTTACAGGTGTTGAAAGCTTTGTATTAACATTCTCCCATTTCTTCCATAGCAAAAGCAACTACAATCTAAAAAAGTTCCTCTGGTATACTTTATTGATGTTGAGGGAATTAATACAGATTATACACTCCCCTGAATAGTTCAAATTTAATTTATGGAAGTGCAGATCCACTTTCTTTTCCAGGTATTTATTCCAAAATATGTATTAAAAGCAACACTACCCACTTTAATTTCTAGTACACAAGATAAAATCATACAATAAAAATACATGGCAAACTCCTTGTGCGAGGCAAACTTTCAAACATACTTCAAGGTATAATTCAATGGCCAAATGGCAATTATTGAGAAAAAAACCCTAACCCCATAATATGAATAATTATCTATTTTGCTATGTTCTACCACCCCTCAGAGGCAGAATACTGAGAATGTGAACTGAGTATTCTGTTCTGAGCCGGTCCAACAAGCCCTACAGGCAAGTGTTTTCCATTAGTGAAAAAAGAATCCGCATAATACTAAAAGAATCACCTTTTTTTACAAAAAAAATTATTTTAACAGCATAGTACCTTCACTTCCTTCCTCACTAGGCTGTAAGAAAAATAAGGTAACTACGTTTGTATTCAAATAGACTCAGCCTGCAGAACTTCCAAATTCGTAATTTAATGGCTAACTTCATAGCTAAAATGATGTGTGACTATGGTACACATACATTAAATGCAAAAACTTTGGTTTTAAACACTGGCTGGATATACACTGACACTAGTGCAACAGAAGATCAATTCAGTGAAAAAGAACCTGGATGTCCAACACTAAATTTCTACCATAGTTAAAGTATCAGTCAAATAAAACTAGAAGCAAGGGCCTAAAGGAAAATAATAAAAAAAATATTTCTCTTTTCACTACAAAAGAGGCCATTTGCATGTCCATAGTTTCAGCAAAATAGACTGAAGCCCAATTTGTGCAGGATTTGCAGATACTAAGGCTGAAAGTTAAGATTTTCCATCTCGCACCCAGGCCTGTTTAAATAGTAACAGGTTCAACAACTCCCCGTTTCCACAGGTGATAACCAGTTCATCTTCCTAGTAATATTTTAAGAGGCTCCATTTCTCAGCTGTTACCCTAACCCTTTTTTCTCATACTCCTCCATTAAAAGTTCCCGCTTCCTTAGAGCACTTGGCACACACTGTTCTCTCCTTGCTCTTAGAAGCTTGGCCTTCAACCCTTCTTCTAATGAGAGCTTTTGTTACATCCCTCTGCAATCTTGTCAGAGCTTCTGCTCTTGGCTTTAAGGCAGAAATACACATCTTCTTCCTAGACCCTTGAAGTAAGGATCTTTTTTCTTTTTTTTTTTTTTTTTTTTCATTTATTTTGAGTTCAGGAAGCTGTAGATTTCCAAACAGGTGCTGAGCTCCTGATCAGTCACAGGCACCTCATTCATTCTCTGTTAGAAAGCACTTATAAAAGAAGTTGAGCACTACCAGCATGACACCTAATTAGTATTTGTCTAGCATACGAAGCTCTCATTCTGTTAATAGCATATTCTCAGAGAGCTGTATAGATATTGTATGTGGAAAAGTAACATTTATCAAGTAATCTCATAAAAGTATCTGATGGAATAGTTCCTGGGTACCCAGTAAAAGCTTTACAATCAAAACTATCGATCCTTTGAAATCTTTAATTACTCTGAGGGGACTACACTGTAAAGCTAAATAAAGTAAATCCATACGGCTGAGAGGGGTTCATGGCTGCTCATATACAATACCATCAGTACTGAGTGATAAATTTACCCATACTGGCATTATTAAAAAATGAGCCGCATCATCACTTTGGAACCGACACACAGGTGAGAAGAGAGAGGTGAAAAGCAAGAGAGAGATGGGTTGTTTTGGAGATCAGACACCAACTCACCGTAATAAATGCTTCTCCTCAAATCGTGTATTGCCTTGTTTAACTGACTTCAAAACTTAAAATTTAATACATAACATCAAACTTTGACAACAATCTTGGACTGCTAGCAAATGAGATTAATTTTTTCCATAGTAAATCTATTCAATATTTACATTTCTAGAGAAAACAAAGATGATTTGATCATCACAAAAATGAATAATCTTAAGAAAAGTTGGGTTACTGAAACCATATTAATGCACAACATTTGTCATAACTTTCATGAATATGAAGTTTGGCAAGATAGTGATTCTTTCTAATATACCTTTGCACAACAATGTGCAAATGCAGAAAATTAACTGCAGTTTTTTCTCACAGTATTGTTAATTCATCAATAATATACAATTATATAGTAGATTACATACAAGTTTCCCAAATAAATCAAGTAGAACCACATTTTAGAGAACCTGTATCTGGTAAAATCTCCCAATGTGATACAAAACTACGTAGATTATTGTCGGCAGCTTTTAATAACTATGGCATACCTAGTTTCAAAAGTCATGAATGTCTCATTAGCTACCTATACAAATACAATAAATTGAAAGCCATCGACTTGTCTCCACTAACTGCTATTCCCATTCTCTTACCTGTTATCAAGGCAGAGTGATAATATCCACAGGATATAGAGGAAACAGGTTTTCCAACATCCACTTGACAAGGGACAGTGACACAGGCTTTATCAGCCAAGCCAATCTGACCTTCTGAATTGTCACCCCACACAAAAAGCTGCCCATCCTCTAAAATGAAGACACAGAGAGTTAACAGATTTAAAACCAAAACTAATAAAAAGTTCGTCTACCCATTTAAGCGCATTTCATAAACTCTGTGTATGACACTACTAAATGTTATGCTCTCAGGGACATAAAACAGTATTTAGCAAAATGCAACAAAACAGTCTGAAGTAAAACGGTATCCCTTAAGCTTTTCAAAAGTGACACAGAACACTTATTAATCAACTGATGTTAGACCATAAATAGCAACAGGAAAAGTACTATGTAAAAAACATTCCTTCAAAAAGAGTAAGATTGAGCATATACAACAATGCAGTTGCCAGAGGTCAGTAAGAAAATATTATGGTGAATTTAAGGCATCTTCTCATTTCTACTAGCAAGTCATCACTTCTTCATCTTCCAAACTTATTCTCTGTTCTAACTTTCATACACATCCCACTTATTCTTGCCTTATCTTTCAGTTCTCTTCCCAGGTGATTATATTGCCCAGCTTCATTTTGCTCTCCTTAAACTATGACAATAGCTGTTTCAGGTTTATTAAGACCAGCCTCTGTTGACACAAAGACCAATGGCAGCAGCAAAAACCAAAAATAGGCAGCAAACAACATGAAAAATCACTAGACTTTTCTAAAAGAGATGAGGTCTTCTCTCTGCATCTTTCTTATTAGTGGGAAGTAAGTTATGAATAAAAAAATAGTACCATCTACAGTGCTACTGAGACACTGCTGGGAACTAAAGTCATTCAAAGTTGGCTTAAAAATCCCAGGAGAATGTTAGCAATTGTCACCAAAAAATATAAACCAGACAAGCAGGCTAGTATCTCTCTCATACACTCTTACAATCTCTGTCACGTTCTGAAAGGACAGCCTCAGTAACTTACCTTAAACATGTACAGAAACAGCTGCTTTATAGCAAAACTTGGGAAATTACGTTCTAGGGTAATAAAGGACCACCCAATGGCTTTCAATGGCTGAAAGTATTATAACTGTGTGTACTTCAACATGTCACAATTGTATAATTTGCCACTGGAGAAATAGGTCATAGGTTAGGCCTCTCTTAGAATTAGTAATGACACAGCTATGTAGCCTGTACCAGTAGACCAAAACAGTTGCAGTAAGAAGTACAATTAGAGAAACTAATTTTTTGTAAGATTCATGTTTTGTCGCTGACTTCCCTTGAAATAAACTGAAGATCTTTTCCATTTTGAGGGTATTTATAATGTCTCTCCTCTGTAAGGGTTCCTACCAAACTGCTACAGGTTGAGATCCCATTGCCAGCCATCGTTCACGGAAACGGTCTACTTTCACAAAAATTGTAGTAAGTTAGTGAGACTGCCACCCCTTACCAGACTTTGTTGAAATAGGCGATTGGCTATCAAAAAACAACTACGGTTACTAGGGAAAGAAGACAGGGAGGCATAGAAAATACACCCACGTATGCAGACAGAATGCTGGAATAAATGTTTCCCTTGAACACCAGGCTGGACACACATAAATAGATTTTATTCAAACTGGAAGATGCTCAGGGATTACACTGAGGGCATGACACTAATAAAAAAATAAAAATGTGCATAACAAAGCTGGGTGTAAAGATGTCAAAGTGCTTATGGAGTCAGAACAATGCTGCATTGATACACTGACTAAGTGAATTTGGTTCAGCAGTGAAAAAAAAAGAGAGATGTTGTAATATTGTAAGCAGGACTTTTTTTTGTTTTTTTTTAATAGATTTGCTCTTATAAACATAAGTGTATGTAAGTCACAGTAGCTTTTATTTTAATCCATTTATTCCAAGTAACTAAAGCCAGTCTTTCAGATTCTATGCATATGCAAATATGTTTATGGCTTTGTTAGAAACTTACACAAACTTACATAGATGTACATGAGACTCGGTAAAGTATTGTATTTGCTTCTTTACTGAGGATGAATTCACTCATAAATAGATTTTATTAGTGGTTGCTCTTACCAGTTACTGCTGCTGAGGTGTATGATCCAGCTGCTAGCTGTTTGATCTTGTGCTGGTTGGTAAAAAAACTAATTAAATGAAATGTGGTCCTTTCCTCTGTGTCACCTAATCCCAACTGACCTTCGCTGTTACCTCCAGCAGCATACACATTTCCTTTTTCTGCATACAGAAAAGCAAGTGTTATACACAGAATAAAGACACTCTTATCAGTGGCAAAAAGTCAGAGAAAATAGAGCAAATCATTTAACTTTCAATGGAAAAGCATTACAGAAAAGTTGGGGTCTACTGCCCTGAAATATCCTCGAGTTGACACTAGCAGTTTCTGTTGTAGCTAGCAAGGAGGCTTTCCTGCACATGCTTGGATTAGAACTTTCTAAATGCCTTATACGTACTTAGATTGACTCCATTTTCCACCATTTTGGAGACTGATCTAAAAAGTAAATATAAATTCAAGTTCTGCAAGAGTTCTGAGAAAATGACGACTAGTAGCCCTGGAAGCCAGAAAAAGCTCCTTCCCCAAATAATGTATACTTTAAGACAATGCAGGAGGAAAATGGTGAATGATGTCACAAGCAAGAAAACTGAAGTTGTATTAGCACATAAATTAAAGAGATGCATAACTTGATGGGTTTGAGTACTGTGAATTTTGCTTAGGTTTTTATTAGAAATATTTTACTCATTTTAATATTTAAATAACTTGATTTAATTAAGTAGGTCTTTATTTTGTTTAAGAATCTCAAAGATGAAGTTAAAATTGATGATTGATATGTTTAACTTAAAGTAACTTTAAGATTTATATTTCTAATTTTAGTATGTTTCACATCTAAAGTGCTCATCTATGATGAAAAAGATAAGGCCCATTAATAACACAAATCCAGACACAAATGTGATAAACAACTGATGTACAATTTGTAAATGATCCTTGCTCTATAAATGGCCACAAATTATCTAGCCTGTGTGTATGCTAAAAGTGACAAATATTTACCCTGTGCAGTCTTGCATACTCAACTGTTATTAAAATGTTCTGTTTTATTCTAATAGTCTTATTTACAGTGCTCAAGGTCTCCACATATATAAACCTCCTAATAATCAAACAATCCTCTTCATAACATTACTGCAGCTAAAGGATTGTAACCACAAAGATGGCTATTTCATTACATAAATTTTAGAAGCATGACAAGAATCTGCATCAATTCTCTGTATACTGTCTCCCTAAAAATTTATTTTTTAGTTTAAATTTGCAGCTTATTTATTTATAACTTAATAAAGCAACTTGTCATTGAAATAGCAGACTACCTTGTCTAACCAAAATGCAACAAAATTTGAAGACTTGAAAACATTCAGTTCTATATTTACTCAAATATATGACTTCACACTAATAAAGATAAATTACTTGTCAAAGGTAAATTTGAGTAGAGATATTTAAAAAATACTAATATACCTTTACAGGGCTTAAATAAAATATTGGCAATTGTTAACCACACCTCAAATGCCAGCAAGAAAATTTTTCATCTGTCTACTGCTATCAAACTCCTATATAACATTATTTTATAAACACATCGGCTCAGAATAAATCAAGCACTCAAAGAACTGGATATCAAACCCTCAAGTTTTAACAGTCCCATTTTCATTTATATTTCCTTCCTCAACACTCATGGGGTTCCTAATGTAATTTTTCATGAAAGCAAAGGAAGAAATCTATCTTTAATATGTATATAATATAGGTTACATACCTGTGTAAACTAAAGTGTGGTTTCTTCCACAAACAGCAAGTTTCGTTTTTTCTGGTTTTAAAGCTATGAATTAAAGCCAAAGGGGAGGTGGAAAGTTATAAGCAAGCTGATACCTTGTTCAACAACAAAATGTCCTATGCTCTAGAGAGAGCTCTGGGTTTTTTTCATATTTTTACCAACAGAATGATTACAAGATTCATTGCCCATTTGAACCTAGCACATGATTTATTAAATCAGGATTCCCCCAAGACAAGAAAACAGATATAGACCCCAAAAACTTATAACTGACATTCAGGTTAATTTGATGATGGCTATTTCATCCCAGTGCCACATTCCCCAGAATCTACCTTCTATGGGATATGCCTTAAAGAATATATCACGTTGCAGGACAAAATGCATGCTTAAAGCTGTCTTCAGTTTTCATTAACTCCTTAACTATTCTTTTTCATTTTTTTGTTTTTTTTTTTTTCATTTTCATTAACTCATTAACTATTCTTAACTCCCTCTTCCACTTTTCCCACTATCTTTAATCTTTAAAATCATACTGTTCTTGTGTCTTGTCATCCCTATCTTCTTTTGTTAGGTACAGCGACCTTTTTTGCTAGACTATTGCTCTGCACTGCCCTCTTAATGATCACTAAACTCAACTGCCATGGACAGTCCTAGCTGGACCAGTACCTAAAATTTTTGCATATACTATCCTGTCTCAATTTCAGCTCAATTCAGCTCAAATTCAGCCCATTAAATGTCTGGTCACTGTGAAAGACTAGGAAATTTAAGTGAGAAAAAGAGAGAATACAGAGGTGCTTTTTCTGCCATGGCAAGCACACTCCATTTCAGAAACAGAGGAAAAAAATGTGAGTTTTCCATCCTCTCTCCAATTACCAGTCGTTGGCAACAATTTATCTTCTCTCAGCCATGTCCATCTGCCCTACACAATGCTCTTAAAACACCATTATTTTTACATAATGTATCTTTAATTGCTTTTCCACTGCACAAGTCCATGACAAAGCCAACAACCATCATCCCTTTCACAAACCCTTTTTCATTCCTTCCAAATCAACTTTCATCAGCTCCATAACATTCAGGTTAAAGCCCTTTCCGCCTTCTAAGAAGTCAGTGAATAAATCTATCTACTTAAGCACGAACTGCCTCTGGTCAACGCAAAGACACAAACATAAATTATCCAAATTCAGGTTCCTGCCTATCCTACCTGACACCTACCACTACCACTAGGCTGGAACTTCCAATGTTGGCATCTTCCTACAACATTAATTTGCCGCTTTATATCCCAAAACTCTGCCTCAAACTTCAGAGATTATCTTAATCAGCTCTTCAGAAGCCTGAGCCCCCTAACCTTCCTCCCACTCAGGCTAATCCATTGTATTTGATGAGCCAGGCTATATTTACAATGCTGGCAATTTTTCATAACCAATTTCATTAGTCTCTAGTCAAGTCTCAGAAGATATTTTCTCAGAAAACACGCACCCACAACCATTTGGCCCCAGGCAGAAACTGAAATGTGTCCTTGCAACCCCATTCCCAAAGCCAAGTGATGACTGAAAGCTAGTGAGAAAAGCTCCAGGACCTTCTCCTGCTGACTACTGCCAAGGGAAGAAAGATACGCCCCTTGTGACTTTTTACAATGGATGCCAGGTCTGGTTTGAATTGCTGTGGTCTTCTCTTCGTCTTTTATTCTCCATTGCAATTTGACAGTAAAACCAAAACTTGACACCAAATCCATTTAAGCCAAGGTAAGAATCAATCTCTCACATGGCTGACAGAAGATGTGAACCTGAGAGTAGCTGCATTCTCCCTCTGAAGTGAAATAGAGGGACGAGCAGATAAAGGACAGTAGAATAAACTAAATCAGGAAGAAAAGGGTTTGAACAAGCAGGATAATTTGCTTTTAACAATAAGCTAACAGATCGATCTGCTGGCAGAAAGCATAAGGATAAGCATTTAATGGTGAAAAGAAATGTGTTAATGGGATAGATCTGACTTGACATAAGTAAAGGTATAGGGAAAAAATATTGACTTAGTTTTGTTTGACAAGATAAAACTGGCTAGGAAAGATCAAGAAGATAACACTGCAATTAAAATGTATTTTACAACACATGAAAGAATACGGGCATTTATTTTACTGCTTCATACAAATATATTAACATTTATACCCCCTTGGGCACTTCTTATACCTGCTAAAAACGTAGCACTACTTGTAGAAAGTTCCTGATAGATCTTTTTCATTTATAAAGGTGCTAAGACAAAAGTGATGCAAAGGTTACACATGCTGTTGGAACTCTGATTTCTAATGCATAGCCAACACTGCAGAGAACAGGCATCTGACTGATGTTCATGCAGTCACAGTGAAGACATGGTTTGTCAGAAAAGGCAAATATTACATAAAATGAGAGCCCTCAAAAAAGACAGGATTCTTCGTATCTGAAGTAATCTTTAGACAGAAAAGGACCCAGAATCTGCAACTGATGGAAAATCAATCAGGGATCCTTTTAAGCTACCTTTATGAGCTTGTGAAGTAATATGTTACACATGATGAGCAGAGAAGGCAGAATCAGTTATTTTGGAACTGCACCTTAGAAAGTACCTTTTCACAAGGGTATCCTTTCAAAAAGACAAAAAAAAATTAAACAAACCTTTAACACATGTTGGTTTGCTGACAGTCTTCTTTGATCCCAGTCCTAACTGGCCCCAGTTGTTACTGCCGAACACGTATAGTTTACCATTCCCTGTAAAAAATACACAGAATCCATACAAGTAAGTGAACATCTCATACAAGACAAGGTAATCATTCTACACTACACTATTTATTACTTT
Organism: Tringa tobata; assembly: GCA_033628505.1. Taxonomy (NCBI): domain Eukaryota; kingdom Metazoa; phylum Chordata; class Aves; order Charadriiformes; family Scolopacidae; genus Tringa; species Tringa tobata. Next base: position 21,252,147 of record JAHREE010000480.1, read on the forward strand.
CTTTTTAATGTAAGGTTTAAGATTAGGCAATTCAATACTTAAGTGTAAACAATAATTAATGTCCTTGTGATTTTTCAGTACAAAAATAGTAATTTCATTATTTAAGTAAGAAATCCACAGCCACAAGAAGGAACAAAAAGCAGAGCAAATATCCTCTCCTTTAATCACAGCATAGATAAAGTGCTTTTCAGAAAATAAAATGTTGGACTCTTGGACAGACTCTGCAGTTCAGAAACCACAGTATATATGGGCCTACTTATAAGTAACAGCACATTTAACTGAACATCCACGTCTTTTACCCCAAAGACAGGAATGAATAATGCAGATATATAATTAATATAAACACAAATTTTAAACATTCAGCTTATTTTATGATTTAGGAGGGCTATTTCTTTTACTGCTAAATGTCTTCTCTTAAAATGGTTTACAAATTTGCACTTTTACAGAACGTAGTTTCTGATAAATTTTCCAATGTGTTCACAAATTGTATTAATTTGTTACTCTGCCTATAAAGAAGGAATGCATAAAACCACCATGCAATCAGTGAGTTTTGTAAACCTAAATACAAACATTAGGTTACAAATCTTCAACAGGAGCAGAGCTAGAATCGTATTTTGGAAACCGGTATGACATGCCACTGAGCTTGCAGGTTTGGCCATTACAATGAACTGTTGTAATTCTGAATAACTTATATTTTTTTAAGAGGATGGTATATGAACTTTTGTCATCAGGCAAGTAAAATAGAGAGCCAAAAGGGATGAGTAAAAATATCTTAAAATGAATTCATTCCATTTCATTTCATTTTTTAAACTATTACCTTTGGTAAAGCTGTGAAGTCCACACACAAAGATAAAATTCTTGTTCCAACAGAAATCTTTGCAAAACTGATTGAAATTGATTTGTCAAAAAGCCACCTTTTTATAGCTGTTGAAATGAGTTTGTTTACTTTTGATGAAGGTCTGCAGAGCTTTGTGAGTTAGACTCCATCACAAGGCTGTCACATAAATAAACTCTGTCACCTTAGCCATCAACAATTACCACATGATCACAACACGTAACGGCAATTCCACATAATAATGCCAAAATATCACGGCTGTTTGTACTTCAGTAGATTCCCAGTGAAGGTTCTGAATTTGATTTACAGAGACTTCGAAATATGATACTGAAATGTTTAAAATATAACAAAAATACTTACTCTGTTAAAAAACCCAAACATTTATTTTCTTAAATATGACCACATAGCTAAAAAAAACCCAAACCAACAACAACTAACAATAGACTAGTACCCAAAGTCCCAACCAAATTGTTAGATTTGACAATTTTTGGAACATGGGGCTGTATGTCAATAGTATGTCTTTCCAAGAGAGTTGGAAGGGAAGAAAGTCTGATGTCAAGTCTACGCTCATGATGCTTTACCAATAGCATTTATACCACCATCCCAATGTAATTATGTCAAAATACACGCAAAGCTGACCCTCACTGAGAGCAAAATGCCCCTTAACAGAAAGAATTTTTATTAGCAAATGGCATCCTATATTGGTATATGCTTCCTTGTATCCTTGTTCGTACTTTTTAACTGCCTTTATAAGACAGTAGCACTCCTGTGGGAATAGGATGCCAAGCTGCTGTAATTCAATTTGAGCACATTCCCTTTTATCCATTCAAAATTCCAACAGGTCATGCTTTTCATCCTATAATCTGCTGCTTCTTATACCGGTCTTTAAATTCTCAGGCATTGCTTTGTAAGTCAAGAAGCTTAACAAGATGAGAGGAATTTTTTCACATTCTTTAATAACTGAGTGACAACCTTTTATAATTTCAGGCTTCCAACAACTAGCAGTATAACAGAAAATAAGAAAGCTAGGAAGCAGGTCATTCAGGCAGTGAATGAAAACTAATAGGCATACAGAGGAACCTAAACAAATGCCTGTAATGAAGCAACATTTCTGGGTCTGTACAGCAAATCAGGTTTTGGAGCAGACATGATGTAATCTAAGTTGGCCAGGAAACACGATAGAATTTTGTATTTTCCTATATTGCCCTACTTTCATAATTGCATACTGAGATATCTCCAGTCATCACCCCAGATGCACTGACGTGAGAACTAATTCAAGAGCAGAGAAATAGGCAAAAGGATCATATTTCATAACTTGGAAAACTCGGACTGCTCTTGGCTTTTTGCTTCCGCTTTGGTGCTGACATACAGAGACTGTGGCCATCTGCCATCTGGAAGGGCTGGCAGAAGACAGGTCCGGCAGAGTAAGATTATGACTCCGGGCAGAAGAAGGGAAACAACAGGATAGAAAGAAAGGGACTACTCGGACTGGTCTGGTGATGAAAACATACTTCAGCCTCCACCTTCATCCTGACACAAGACTGGAGTATTTCTCCAAAGTACACATGCTTATCACTAGCAGATGTTTCACCAACGTTAATTCAGGGCTATGAGGGAAGCCATGAGAAGCTTACATCTTTAGGTACAAAGGTTTTGCGACAAACTTCAGGAAGAGAGTGTCTCCTAACCAGTACATTTCTCACGTGAGTAGCTGCTATCACAACTGTGGGTCCTGGGATCCCCACCTGTCACACGATCCCCTGGTTCATGAAGCACTACTAAAGGCACTCGTTCAGCAGCTGGGAAATACCAGCTAAAATCCTCAACGTGCTTCATGATAATAGCAGCCAAGTATTCTTGTCACCTATGCTTAAAGGTATGTTCTAAATATTCCTCCCCTTGCTTTCTAAATTATATTAGCGTGGGAGGGAAATAAAATGGGGAGACAAGGCACAGAATTTGAGCATTTATTACATGATTCTATTGAGAAGCTATATCCAAAGAAAATCTAAGAGGTAGTATTTTGGACAGAGTATTTTATTTATTTGTGCTACTTTGTGAAAAAACTATGTTAACAGTTCATTTAAAATTCATATGCAATTCAAATACATCTCACAAAAGTGGAAACAACATCAGTTTTGTTAGGCAAGTCACGATATTCTCAAAGTAAAAGTTTTATTGAGTAATAAGAATAGTCACGCTTAGGACATTCAGCATCACGGAAACCAAAGCAGTGCAGCATGTTCCTTGCTCATACACGTATCAAAGATAACACAAACGTGTACTAATCTTTCTAATTTTCCCCTTTCAGTTGGTGTGAAAGATACTGTGCCATGTTCTGATGGCCAGGTAAACAGAAAGAATAGAAGGAATCTGGTGTCCAAAGACCTGGAGAGATTCCAAGGTCTCTTTGGTGTAAATTGTTGACTGTTTAATGCCTTATGAAACTGGAAATTATGAGCATACTCTCTTGTTGTGGTTCCACATGCACCTCTTTTCACTCCTACATTCACACTTGATACTTCTTTCTTTCTTTCTATCCTCTTGCACTGGGGGCTTCAATTCTCTCCAGAGCTCTGAGTTCAGAAAACATGTCTTCCGTCATCAAATCTCCCTCTTGTGAACAGGATCAGTCTCTTTGATCAAATGTGGGCAAGCTGCCTAGGATAGTCTAATCAAGGCAAATAAACAATAAGACAGCTGTTAACTTTAAGAGTTTTCTAGAAAAGGATATTAATAGAAAGGCATTGGGAAGAGATTCTTTAAAATATGCATAATATCACTTAATCCATACCAGCTCCCAACAAGACGAATAAATTGTTTTCCAAAGCCTGCAGTTATAGAAGATGCAGGGAGTAGACTGTCTGTATTCTTGCACCAAAAAATATATAAATGGGGCAAGAAACATTAAACATACTACAAGTGATGCTGGAAGACATACTGCTCATGACTGCATTAAAGAATTAAAAAAGACAACTGCTTAAAAAATTCCTCCTTGAACACTTTAATGAAGATTATGCTAAAGGTAGAGAACAAATGAATAAAGAAACACAAATTTCAATCCCAAACTCTGAAACTGGAGAAGGAAATGTTTCTCTGACTAGCTCAGAAGCCAACTCAAAGTCAGCAAGTAACTATCACTGGTCCTTTCTATTCCAACACACAGCCAAAGTATGTAAATAAAATTTTGCCTCTAACTCCTAATCCAGAAAGCCAAAGAACAGTGTTTTATATTTATTTCAAATTTTTCTTCCTAAAAGTCATATGGAAATATTGATGCTGGATTAGATGAAAGAAGTGTTTGAAAATTTCTGACTATTTTGTTTGAATACTAAATGTTAGTTCCTGTACATTTTCTTCATTTGCATTCAGTCAAGATTCAGTGCTACATGTAGCTGTCTCTCCTGCCCAAAACCAGCTTTAAGGAATGATTAGTACCAGTTTGGGCGATTGTTTTACTTATGATTGTTGGGACGTGTTAGTGTAAACCTGATATATCTTCTATTAGATTTGAATTTACCTCATAGTCCCACTGTCTTCTACATACATAGGTCCCACTACCTCTTCCAGGGGAAAAAAAAAAAAGGAGGAGGGGGATTTTGTTACCTGTAAATAAAGACTGAAAATAAAATGAAGCATGCATTAACACACACCTGCTTGAGATACTCTTCCTTCCTCAGTGCTGTTTGTCTTTTACCTCTTCCAGGTCAGGCTCAGCTCCTGGTTTCCCACAAGGTCTGTACCCTTCTCAGTAAACTCATTATCGGCATGCACTTCTGGAGCTTTTATTCCAGGTGTTACTGCAGTTCAATGCCATTCACCACTGTATTATCCAACTCCATCTAACAGCACAAAGGCGAGGTCCACACGGGCATGCACAGGTGTGAAGAACAAGTGAGGGACAAAGGTTTTCTGTTCCCCTTCTTCACTTTTTTGTACAACTCCTGCTCTTCATCAATCAGTATTTTACCCTCACTTTTGCCTCTACTTTACAATGTCCAAAAGAACCTTTTGGTACCAAAGAAATCTCGTACTCATGCTCCTACACTTCCTTCTCCTCAAAAGCCTTGAGAAAATAAAGATCTATAAGTTTCCCTGGTGATGTATCTGCACACGAAACCAGCAAAGGCCAGCAACAGAGACATTCTTGAAACATGATGCATACATTAGAGTAACAGGGAAAAGGGGAGACAGTAGAGAGATGGTGCTGCATGCAAAACTATGCAAGTTGACTTCTTCAAAAGCTTTTTTAAGTGGCTGCCATTATAGTGACATGGGAATTAGGGGATTGCTGCTGATTAGGGTAACAGCACTGGCATAGGCTGGAGGAACTCAAGGAGGCAATTTAAATTGACTAGTCTAAACTAAGAATTCTACTAGTGTTATTTAAAACTAAGTGTGGGCATCCGAAAGGATATATAAAAAAAATTTTAAAAGAAAAATTTCTCATTGCCCTAGGTTACATTCTGATTAATTTTATGCAACAGGCAATTTAATAGAACTGGCTCAATTCAGGAAACAGTGTCAAGTTTTGTTCAAAATAAACTATTCATAGATAATTCATTTCCTATGAAGTTAGGCTTGAAAAATTATTTATATAATTTCACTTCAAGATGTTCTGCAGTCCGTGAAACCTATACTCTTTTTTTTTTATCATGCCTCGAATTCTAAAAATCCATTCTAAAAATCCAGCATCTTCAACTTTGCTTAGGAAAATAGCACAAAACCCTCAGGAAAATTATTGAATGAGAAATGACCAATTGGGCATTGATGAGGAATAAAAACATTGCAATAAAAGAAATCCTGAAAATATGTATATAAATTTCCTAACAACAGAGTCTTATTGTCTATCAGCAGCTGATTGTCTATACAATTGACACATGCCCATCAACAAAAGAGTACTCCCTTCCATGGAAAATAAACTGAACAAATTCTTCGAGAAGTATTGTTTCCATCATTTCAAAGAAATGAAAACAAACATTATTACTGCTCATTGTATTGCATCTGAGCTTCTTTGAATGCTTTTGCAATTTATTTCCAATTTTAATAGGATTTTCTGAAGTTTTTTGAGTTGCTCTTTCAAAGGCTATTTTCAGTTGACAGCTAACTGTAATTCAAATTTTCATCTCAGAGATACAACTTTAGCTAATGTTTCAGGCAGATTCCTAGTGAACCTGTTGACTGTGTTCAACAGATACTGTTTACTTCCATGATACAAACCTCTAAGTTTAAGATTGCCTACTAACCACCATCAGATTCCCAAGAAACATTCATGCTGAAGAAAGTCACGCTTACTTTAAATCCTGTGTGAAACATTCAGTTATTACAGATTCCCTCATGACAGTTCTTGGGCATGTCTTGTGAAAACCTTCAGTGACCTAACACTAACTTCAAAGACACCCGATAGTTCCCACAGAACAGTCCTCTCTCCTCTCCACAACCTCATTTGGTACATTACCTTAGGATTCAAATAAGAACCATAACTCCCCAAGAGCTGTCCAAATATATAACCTTTTAGCATACAGTCCATTTCCAATACTGACCTGTAACAACAGCAGTATGTTCATCTCCACACGATATAAGTACAGGCTTGTCATTTTTGAACCAGAACTTGCTAGGAATATCTTCAGCAAACTTGCTTTTTCCAAATGTGAAAACAGCACCTGATTCTAAAACACAAAGAGATAATGTCAATTTTAGTGAAAACAAATTTTGCCTCACACATTTGGAAATCATAATTTCTTAATAATACAATTGCACATTTTAGTTTCCTATCTTTTTCTTTTTTAAAAAAAAAATGGCTGAAACATTTTCTTCTATTCTGTTTCACCAAGACTACTTTCACAATTCAGTTCTTCCGATTCTTCTTGGAACCCTCCATGAATTTCCTAATAAACAAGGTATTGCTGCTGGTATATTGTGTTCTGAAGATACAATAATTTATTTTAAAGTATATTAATGTACTTTATTGCTATCCTCTGGGAAAAAAATACTAGGTGTGTAAAAGAAAGAATAAAGAACTCTGAATAACTGCCCCCAGAAAGTAAAATAAAAAGCTCATCCTGAAAGCAGGGCCAGACAAAGAGTTCTCACTTATGTTTATACTCAAATTCAAACAGGTTTTCCAAATTGGATTAGAGAGAGACACACACACACACTGTAAAGAGCTGACAGGCTCCAAACTGACCACTCTTTCTCACCCATCTGAAAAGATATATGTGCTCTAAAAATGACCCTCTAAAATCAAAACTCTCAGCCTTCAAATCACAGTTTGGAACAACAGTCTTTGATCATAAGACCATGATCTAAAAAACCCAAATAAAACCACCCCAAAATAAAGTCCAGACACCTCTTCTGCCCTAGTAATCTGACTAGCTTTCTCAATTCTTCCCATTTTCAGAACTGGCAACAATGGTGTTTCAAAACATAGAATGTTAACTATTCACTCACCTTTAGGTCAACCATATGGCTTAACACAGAAAATATTAATTTTGCAGGAAAATAAACGAATTTACAAATTAAATAATTTGCCAAAAGCCACTCAGACAACGTGGCAAAGCACAATTAGACCTCCTATTTTAAAATGTCAAACCTTGTGCTTTAAGCATAGAGTCATTTTTTGGAAAACATACAAAAACGCCAAACCTTTTCCTTGCAGGCTTTTTGTTAACGTGTAAATTGTGATAACTCAAATACACACAGTGACACCAGACTGCTTCTGTAGAATTACATATAATTTGACAGTAACATTGTTTTCATTGGAAGTAAATACATGAAGATGTTTCAGTCTCATTAATAGCCTGCACCCCAGCTCCAAAGCCCAAAGTTTTCTCTTAAACTGTAAGTTTGACATTCATTTAGAAATGATTCTTTAATGCAAAACTTTCCCATATTTGCAAGTAACGTTATTTTATGCATCAGCTTTCGCGGATATTTATAAAATTGCACTTCCCACCTCCATAGATGTGTTTAACTTTCACTGTTTTATTAACAACAAGCCCTGAGCAGACAAATTCAAGCCTTTTAAAGAAAGGCTTGGCACCTACAACCTTAGACATGCTAAAAGACATCTTAAAACTCGATTTAAAGTTTTAATCTCTAGCCAGGCAGCCCTGCTTTGTACTTGAACACGCTTACAGTGGAGCTCTCTGGTTCATTTATTTTCTTTCAGAAGCGTTAACGTGAAAATATATATATATATCTTCTTAATTCAACGTATAGAAAAAAAGTAGACAATCTAATTCACACACGTCCTTTGTATCTCATTCACTTCACAACTGAAACCCGAGCCGTCGGTTTGGCAATTAAATCCTGTCAGTTCACAAGACTCACACAGAACATACATGAGGTTTGTGCCGTCCCGGCACCGAGAAAACGTTTAAAAATTACCGTAGGTCAAACCGGGGACCAAAACTCATTTACTAACTGGGGAAAAAAAAAAACAAACCAACCCAAAACCACAAAAAATCCAAACCAAAACCAACCAAACAAAAGCAAACCCCAAAGCCCCTGTCCGCTTAGCGCCGCACCGCTCCGCCGTGCCGGTGACGTCAGCAGGCTTGCCCCCCGTCTAATCTCTGACGTCAGCGAACGTGTTTCTGCCGGAAGACACCGGTCCCCGCCGGAGTCACCGCGCCGCGGGGCACCCGCACTCGCCGGCGGCCGCCAAGCGCAGAGCCCGGGGGCCGGGGCCGCAGGCCGGGGCAAGGAGGCGG
>JAHREE010000480.1:21260955-21315502 GCA_033628505.1 Tringa tobata
CCGCCCCCGCGCCCCATGCAGCGCGGCGCCGGGCTGCCGGAAGTAAACAGAGGCCCTGCCACGGGCAACGGCCATAGAGAGCGGCGGGGAGCGGTGCAGCGCGACGCGGCGCCCGCCGAGGAGGCCGGTGGCGGCAGCGGGCCCGGCCGGGGGCCTGGCGGTCGCGACGGGGAGCGCCCCCTGGCGGCCGGCGGTAGGGCGATGAGAGGGACCCCGCTGCTCCCCGCCCCGCCATCTTAAGGTTTCCCTGAGCTGGCGGCCGTCCCTCCGTGCCCCCGCCGTGTACGGGGAGGGCACAGCGGCCACAGCAGGCCAGGGTGCTGAAAGGAGGGAAGAATCGCCTCTCTTGAAGGCCCCTTGCGGCTCTTCTCCCCAGCTGGGCTTTGCTTTCCTGGCACCGTCTCTACATGCCTGGGCGTTGCTTCTGTCTTCTGTCCCTGTCTCTGGCTGCTGGATGAGCCATCTCCCACCAGGGCTCTGCCTTGAGCACCCTGGGTAGCTGGCCAAGGCCCATGATAGCCTCTGCTTGCTTCACGGAGCAAGTGGAAGGGCTGCCCTGCCTCAGGCGGGTGAACAGAACATGACTCAGAAACTTTGTCACCATTGGGATTCTGCTGTCCTGAAAGACAAGTCTCCCCTGATGGTCTCTCTTTCACCAGGATCTCCATGTAAAGTCTTCCTTTTGGGTGCATAAGAAGACGTTCAATCATCCAACCAGCTAGGGACACTCAGGTGGTGGCAATTGTGCAGACCCCACTGGAATAAATCCAGGGGCTCGTAGCCTTTTAACCATATTTAATGTGCAGTCTCAAACTCCCAGTAGAGCTTTTCTCTCCACCCCCTCCCCCCAAAAAAAATCATAGGTGCTTTATGGATTTCCATTTTCCTGGCAACTGCTGTGTTTTCCAAGCACCTCAGGGCTGAGTTGGCTTGAGGGGTCTTGAACAAATCCCACCAAGAGCTGGCACTCTGTGTGACTTTTTTGGGGCCATCTCTCTGGGGAAGTCAAACATTTTTCTGTGTGTTTTAATTATACGACCCTCACATTGCAATTTCAACACATCACATTCTCCAACAGATATGCCATCACTTTGATTTTTACACAAGTACCTTACACAGAGGAGGAAATGAAAAAGTAATGGTTACATTTCAAAAGCACCTACAGTGCAGATGGCATAAAATCTTATCTGACAATTACATTTGAAGGCAGAAATTCAAGTGAAATTACTGTAGTATTTAGCAATTGACCATTATACAGCAAGCAATTTAACATGAGGAGGTATGCAGGCCGCAGTATTGAAGTTTCTGGACCTCACTGAGGGCTGTTTAATGTTATCATTGCACAATTTAAAGCTTGGTCAAAAAAAAAAAAAAAAAACAAAACAAAAAAATAGACATTTTTAAATGTAGCCTTTCTCCATTCTTGTCAGGGCCCTGAGGGCACGAATAAGCCTTAAGCTGGTCCTGCCCAGCCCCACACCTGTGGGCCCAGGACCCCCATTTTGGCTCCACACGGGGCCATGGGTCCCTGCCCAGGCCATGCTGGGGCCAGGGAGCACCCCCAGTCATGGTCTTGTCCCCAGGGGAGCCTCCCCACTCGTGCTGCACCCTGACAAACCTTCTTCTGCCTTTTTCTACTAGCACATGCTCCTGTCCAAATATAACAAACACAAAATTGCTACAAAATGGTGTTGACACAGGTGTGATATGATGGGACCCCTCCCAGAGAAGAACACAAACTGCGTGTGGTGCAATGGGCCCTGTGAGAAATCTCTATCAGAGGAGTTTGACCAAGGAAAAGCTTCAGTGTCAGCCCCCGCCAGGCCCAGCCCTGGCTGGGACAACCGAAGCAAAGACTTTGGTTCTTGGTTTTCCCATGTTTGCACAGCAGCACGGCTCCCTTTCTGCTTCATACACCCTTTTTTTCTCTTAACGTTATTAGTGGGACTGAGAGAAGTGCAACGCAAACGGAAGATGCTGTTTAACGTGAGGAACTTCTTCAGTATTGCAAAACTAACAGGGAACAGCAAGCACCTGCTGCGACAGTTTTGGTAAGCTTATCCTTTACTTTTGTCTGGTGTTCAGTGACATTTAGTCAGTAACCTGGAGGCAAAAGCAGCTGAATTCTGTGAAGGATTGAGTGTTTCAGAGAAAGGCTTTTGTTTTTCCCCACATTTTTATGGCCCTTTTGCTTCCCAAGGCAGCAAGTTCTGCATCTTTGGGAGACTGGAGGATTTTCCCTTTTAATGTTTGTGAAATTCTCTTAATTCTTTCTGTGGGATTTAGCAGCAAAGTCAAGAAGAATATTTCTTCTTGAGGTCAATGTACACTGCAGGCACTATAATCAATAAATAGCTATCTTAGTAAAGTACAGGAAATTCTTACACATTTAGACAATTGTCATGGCCAGTACTTGGGGGGGAAATTCTCTCCCTGAAGCTGCAAGGTGAATCCCTGCTTCAGTATTTTTTTTGTCTCAGTAAACACTGGAGGTGTGCAGGAAAAGCATGATGTGGTATGATGGTCAAAGTTAACCAGGTAGACCTGACTCTCTGATCTGGCTTTGGGTTCTTTCTTCAGCCACATAGACGTGCCTGTCCCCTGTGCCTTCAGAAAATTAAGGCCGTGTTACAGTAAGCAGCTTCTCATGCTTGTCACATCTCCAGAATCAGGTTAAAATTAAAGACTTGAAAATTAATTCCACATTTTCCTATGTTTTCATGTTGATGTCAGTAAGAATAGCATTAACAGTGCTATGTAACAAGTGATTAGTGCTGGAAAACAATATACAGGAATTTCACATTCACAGGAATCCTAATATGCAATAAGTCATTTTTATTTATTGTTTCTACATTACATCAAATGAAAAACAAATGTTTTCCAAGTTCTATGATTTATTTGCTACAGTTTTAGAGTGTTCCTGAAGCCTGGGTGATGATTTTTATATGGATTTTGGATTTTCACTGCTGGCAATCGGTGGGAACTTTCCCTGGTTAGCAGAGATGATAGAAAAGCAAATTTGGAAAACAACAGCAGTAAAGCCCGTTTTCCATAAAGTTATCCAATTTATTAAGGTCGCCACATAATGTTGTTTGTTATTTTTAGGGTTTTTTTAACATTCTGTCATAATATTGACATAACTGTCACGACTGTCTATGAGCATTATAAATTAAGAAATATAAATTTGAGAAATTAAGAAATATATAGAAATAAGAAATAAATTAAGAAATATAAACTAGCATAACCTAGTATCTATCAGTCTGTGCTAATAGCCCAAAGTAATTGCTGCCCCTGCTCAGAAAGTAATAAGCCAAGTGCTTGACCTTGCAATTCTGCCTGTTACATTTTAACTTCGGAAGATTTCTCATGCTCCTTCTCTGGAATTTATTTGTCCACTTCTGCCTCTCTTTCTGAGGATGTGGACGGGAAGGGTAGCGTTTCTTGAAGGTCATAGCAATAAACAGAATCATCACGGGAACACAGAGTTCAGGAGCAGACCTCTAGTCCAACTTTCTGCTTGTAGGCTGACAACAGCCTATGAGGTCAGGTCTGTCTTTGCTTAACCACATCTTGAAAATCTCCAAGGATGGTAATTCCAAATCATCTCTGGGTAAAAATTTAATGCTTCTCTATCTACCAGCACTGAAATTAGTGGTGTATATTTCTCAGTCAACTTCTCAACCATGCCAAGTGGTGAAACAAGACCAATGAACAGAAGTTCCTGCTTGGCAGATTGAGATTAGGCAATCTCTAACTCCCTGGAAGGAATTGTAGGCTGCAATTAGAAACTTGAGGAGCAGCACCAAAGCTGCCCTGGAAACAATGCAGTGAAGAGTGACCAAACAGCAAGCAGCTGCATAGATTTTAAAACAGGGCAAGTATGTTTTTTGTTCCCCCAAACTGGAACGAGTATCAAATTCCTGTTCTGAAAAATATAACAATAAAAAAGTCGCTAATTTCCTTCACAATATATATATTGAAGTTAGAGTCAGTCCCTTGAATATCAGCTTGGTGCCTTGGTGTTCAAGGCTGGATTTTGGTAGTTTACTTTGGTGAGCTGTTTATCATGCTATGGTGGAAGCTACCATGAATGCCCAGCCTTTCTCATAATGTCAGGTATATTCTATTCTGCAGCTGTTGAATATAGAGGTACAGGAAATCATTTTGCTAGCTCTGTAACACCCACTTCAAATTAAAAAATGGGGCATTTACATGCTTCCTAACTGTTTCTAGGTTGTTTACCTCAGGTTGGAAACAAGCATGGGTACAGAAGGGTAGCACTTATAGCAAAATATGTAGCTTTATTTTATTAATGATGGTAATGCTATGAAGATTAGCCATTACGGCTTGGAAATGTGCAATATTATTGTAAATGCCACAAATATTTATTACCTAAGTCAGACATACAGTTTAGATTGTATTTCACTTAAGAATCAATTTTCAGAGACACTGTAAGAAAATACACAGGCAACTTTTCTCTAAACATAGAAAACAAGAAATCCACTCCTTTATCTGCGGAGTGCTACAGAAGAGTCTAGCCATCCTGCAGTTTCAGGGCCTGTGCAGAGACCAGGCTCTGATGATACACATTGATGGGAATCTTTGTAGTGCTTTGTGCTTAGCTTAGTGCTGGACCCTCTGGCAGCCTGCATAATCTCTGGAGCACATTGCCCTCATATATGACAGCATATACTGAGTTCCAGCAATATTAATCTGTAGGTCATCTGCATGGTCTACTTCTTCATATTCTTCATGTTTCTGCTGTTACACATAACCCTTTTCACTGTGAATATTCTCAGTAATTGCAGTGGTACAATGTGCATCTTAAGTACTTCTAAGGTTTCCAGAAGGCGTTTTATGTAGCATTTAGATATCTTCAGTTAAAGACAAAATTCAGCTACATGATTTGAAAGGTCATGTAGTCTGTTCTGTGATGTCAAATAGACAGTAATAATGTCTGGTACCATTCCCTTAAGAGCTGCTCTCTTCCTATGGTTTCAGCTGGAGTCTATGCCACAAACTTCTGCAGAAAAAGTCTCTCACTCCAGATTTAACTAACACCCAAATCTTCAGAAGCAATGATAGGTCTATCCACTCCCAGGGCTTTTATTCATTGGAATTAACAGATGAAAGAACATAAATTATATTTTTCCCCTTGAATTCTCCTAGCTGTGGGCTCCAGAGCTTGGGAATTGGCAGGTGCTGTAACCCTAGAAGGTGAGCTATAGGGAAGCCTTGAAAATAAAAAAGCAGTAGCTGCACTCTGTCCATTTGTTTGCAGTGCTTTGGTCTCCATTCCATCAGATCAGTCTAAAAACGCTGCAATGAATTGAAAAAAACATGTTTAGCTTGTACCCATCTAAACCTTAGCAAGAATACAGTGTGGGCTGTGTTATGCTAAGGAGGGCTGTAGATACAGTACCAGAGAAGGGGTTAAGCTGCCACTCTCCATTATTAATCTTAAGTCTGTGAAAGCACAGGCTTGGACGTAATTTTTGTTAAGACACAGTGTCTAAGCTAGAGAAAATTTAGTCATGTAACTTCTGTGGGTGATTATCAGAATCCAATTTCATGTGATTCTGAAGCCGCAAATCTGGCTAGAGGCCAGAACAGACTGAATAAATACACTGCAGGTGCCCAGAACATCTCTTGTGTGGTAGGAGAAAGACCAGAGCACATGGCTATTTTGTTGGGTTTTTTTTACCCTCTTCCCCAGTATAATCAAGAGATTTCATGCACATTTATAGAAATACCACCATTTGTACCAGTGGGGGTGGAACATGACAATTGTCTACTCATCTACAAAGCATGAAGGAGGGAGAAAGAGCACCATATTCTCTGGCCCCAAAGGTCAGCTTTGCGGTCTACATGGGAACCATTTCACCAAGTCCCGAATGGCTTTATGCATTTGGGTTTATTTGATTAGGCAGCATGCAGTCAATGCATATGCATATCAGCAGGCGAAGGAAACTATATCTAATGTACAGTTTATAATACAATTTGAGACACTGTTACAGTGCACTGATCGATATAGTGCTTAATGCCATGTTGCATATGTCTGACAGTAAAAGTTATTTAAACTAATTAACGCAGTCCATCAAGCTGGTCCAGCTGGGTCAAATGAGGGGAATGGGAGAGATTTCAGCTGCTTGCTTTTTAGCACTATTGTCGAATGACAAAAAGTGTGTATTTTTTGCTCTTTTGACACAGGTATGGGCCACCAGCTCAAATGAATGTTGATCTGAAAGGTCGTGACCTCCTTACTTTACAGAACTACAAAGCAGATGAGCTGAAGTATTTACTGTGGATGGCCTCAGATTTGAAACAAAGGATAAAGCACAAGGGAGAGGTAAAATGCTTCAACTGTCATTTAGGTCACTCAGATGTTGAAATAAATATTGTTCTGAAGAGTATTGGGAATGAACCATTCAGCTGTCTTGTCCTAAACATCACCTGAGCTCTTAAATACTGTAAATCATGTACTACAAATCAAATAGCCTTCCTGTAAAGTGTTCAGAGGTAGTCTTTAAATACTTGGAGGACTTCACAAGTGATGAGGTTTAACAGCTTTTCACAGTTAACTCTCTGTTGTTGGCTAACCCCATCAATCTACACATGGTGTATACGCAGCACTAAATGTAGGAAATGGAAGACACTTCCCTGTATGGGATTAAATTAGTATTAGTATTCTTCTTAATGCTAGCTCAACTTGAGTGCCAAAATGCAATTGCTTTATGCCCCTAGAATGACTTATTTTCCTTTAACCTTTGCATTGCTAATAAATTCCATGAGGGGCAGGAAAACAAGGCTACAGCTTAAAAAAACACCTGTGTAGCTTTTCTAATGCTGAATTAAAATGTGAAAGAAGTATTTCACACTGTAAAATGTATAATAACTATAAAATTGAAATGCCTTCCGTTTTCATGTTCTAGTATTTGCCTTTGATGCAAGGAAAATCTTTGGCCATGATTTTTCAGAAGAGAAGCACAAGGACAAGATTATCTGCAGAAACAGGTAGGTAGCCAGATTTTATCTGAAATTGTATACTATATGCACTGAAAAACACTGCCTAGTTTTGTATTTAGCCGCCATTTCTACTCAAGAGAAACTTAAAGTTTGAAAGTAAAAATAGGAAAAGAATGGTAGCTAATTGTGTTTCACCTTTCATATTAATGTCACAGGCACATCACCTTGGTCACTGAAATTTCACCAGATCATTCCAAAACATGATAGATCAAAAATAAAGTAACAGGCAGAAGTAAGCATTTCTGGGGTAAGCTCCTAGTTGTACTGGCAAGATGCACATTTCCTACCATCTCTTTTAGTAAGCATCACAAATTTAATTCTGTGAAAGCTCTAATAAATATTTTTCTAATCTTTCACATTTCAGAGTATCTGTTTAGGCTGGGAATCATAGCAATGCCTAGATATAAATTAGGAAAAAAAAATTAACATTATTACCTACAGGAGAAGATAACTCAATGGAGACTCCAGGGTATTAGCCTAATAAGGACAGGCACTGGAACATTATTCCTTTAAGATACAGTCCTGCAAACACTGAAACATGTACATATCTTTATTTACATCATAGTTGTTTTGAAGTCAATGGAACTGCTGAAATAAATCATTCATGTGCTTGCATGTTAGCAAGGAGTAATTATGAATTGGTGACACAGCAAGGAAGGAGAAGCTTGCCCTTCTCACATTTAAGTTGACCCAGCATCCCTTAGGTTGATTTCTCCCTAGTGAAGGGACAGGACAGTTGTTAAGTATTCACATTTCTTTACAAGGTGTAAGGGAGAAGGTAAAAATAATGGAAGAAAGAAGCAGATATATTAACTGCAAGCATTTCTAATTTGTTTTTGTATCTTCTGGCACAGACGTTTACCTGCTGATCTTGCTCTTTATGTAGACTTGTTGTTGCTTTCTGTTTTCCAGATAAGCAGGTTATGCATTCTCTCTCTGTGAAGACCACCCACCTTTTAATTCCAGAGTTTTTAGTCCAGTTTCTAGTTGCCTGCCATACTGGTATATGGGCAGGTAATGAGGAATTCTCTGAATCTGTTTATTCTTTGTGCTTCTGTATTCAGAGAGAAGCACCATTTAGTCCTTTGCTTTTTAAGGCTTATGGAAGGGAGGAGCTCAGGAAAGTTCAAATAAATTAACTTAAATATGGGAGTTAATGCACATAAATTCATCCAAGAGGGATTAAGCTCCAGTGAAATAAAACTAATTTATTTCTGAGTGAGAGCTTCCACAAAGGAGTTTAATGCAGTTTAACTTTTGTACATTAACTTCATACCTTCAGTTAATTGGTCTTAAGTCCTCAAAGCCTAAGAGTTTGTTTCAAAGGCAGACTCAAGTTTTTTCTGTCCATGGAAACTCCATACATTTCAGCTGCTTTTTAGCATACATGACCTCTCCCTTGGAATTTCTAACTCAAAACAAATGTGGGGTCACATGTGTTCCTTTTAGCTAAATAAGCTAATTTAATAGCAATATTGTAATGTCCAGTGAAAGCAAATATTGAAATGGATTGGAGTGTTTATTTATAAAATACCCGAGTCATCTCGAATAGCATTTCCCACAAGTTGCACCTTCAATATCTTGAAAGAGGTCACTTGTGGGACCAGCTTCTGGTGATGAGAATAATCTAAACAAACTTTGCAACTCTCAGAAGCAACTAGATGAAAATCAATGGGTTTCATTATAAAGGAGTAGAGACTTGGAAAACACTGATTAAAAAATCTGCTCTGTGCAACATCTAGGAGAATGTTGCCATATTTATTAACACCATGGAATTCTTTTCTGAAGTCCTGCTGTCCCTATGCCTATAAAGAACACCATTATGAACACGCATATGAAAAATAAAAAAACAGAATCACAGAATGGTTGAGGTTGGAAGGGACCTCTGGAGGTCATCTGGTCCAGCCCTCCTGCACAGCGAGGGTCATCTAGAGCCAGTTGCCCAGAACTGTATCCAGAAGACTTTTGAGTAGTTCCAAGACTCCACAACCTTCTGGGGCAACTTATGCCAATGCTCAATCACCCTTTCAGTAGAAAAGTTTCCTGATGTTCAGAGAGAGCTTCCTATGTTTCAGTTTGTACCCACTGCACCACTGAAAAACGTCTGGCTCCATCCTCTTTGCACCTTCCTTTCAGGTATTCATATACATTAGTAAGATTCCCTCAGAGCCTTCCCTTCTCTAGGCTAGGAAGTCCCAGCTCTCTCAGCCTTTCCTTATATGAAAGATGCTCCAGTCTCTTAGTCATCTTCATGGCTGCCTGGAAATAGTGTCCAGGATTAGCTGCTCCATCGCCTTTCCAGGAATTGAGGTGAGGCTGACTGGCCTGTTATTCTCCGGATCCTCCCCCTTGCCCTTATTGAAGATAAGCATGACATTTGCTTTCCTCCATTCTTTGAGCACTTCTCCCAGTCACCAAGACTGATCAAAGATTAACAAAACATTGATTTATGAATGCATTGTAAGAGAACAGTTGACATTTGTGGATTTTCCAGTACACTATGCCTCTAAACTGTTTTATTCTGATGACATTGCAAACGTGCTGAGTAACGTACAGCTCTTTGTGGTATAATACATTGCCCCTTTAATTTCTTGAACAAATACAGTTTTGTCCTAATATATATTTCTGAAGCCCATATTTTTTTACCATTTCTAAGAGCAGTAGTGGTGAATTAACGAAGAACTACAAGTAACTTCCATAGGCTATTGGCAAAGTAAATCCAGTTTTGTTCAGCCTACTAGATTTATCGCTATCGCTGGCTATTATCTTGGAAAATGTGACATCTTTGCTGTTATGCTGGAAAATGTGATCTGCTTGCAGTCAGAATCCCATACCCATTCTGCATAAAATCTTACGTACTTTTTGAAAAGAAAGGTATTCCACATGGTCATATATTACTTGTAAAATAAACATCCTCAGGCATGGCATAAAGGTGAAAGCTATGTTTTTGTTATAGCTTTGGTGTAAAATATTCTGATTGTCACTGATACTCTTAAAATATACAGCTGGAGTTACGGTTTACTGAACAAATTATAAATAAATCCAACCATTTCACAGATGGTGAATGCAGACAATATGTCACAAGATAGAAATAGAGAGGAAACAATAGAGGTAGAAAAGCTCGGTGTACCTTCTTTTGTTGAGCACTGGAATATACAAGGTCTTAACAGCTTTACAGAAGTTCACTGCCACTGGCTTTAATGGAATTACCCCCAACTCACTCCTCTTACCCAACAGGATGAGAACATGGTATCTATGCCTGAAGACTACTACATACATTCACAGAAATAATTGCATCACTTTGTATTTAGTGAGGATGGTACTACATAGCAGGAATACAGGGTCTGTTGTTTTGTTGAAATGGCTACTATTATTTAGCTTGGCCACGTTATGGAGGGAGCAAAAGTACTCTTTTAGCTTGCTCTCCACTTAGAGGGATAGCTATAAAAAAAACGAGTATCAGGTTTTACATTTCTACTTTAAGAATATTCCTGTTATTGCTGCCAAGAATAATTTTTTGTTATGAGTCTAAACTGAAAAATACTTTCTAGATTGTAAATTCTGGACAACAGTGAGGAAACTAACAAATCCAAATCCAGATGTCTTGAAATATAAAAAAGAATCCTTCCTTTGATTTTGAGAAGATGGCTATGTATGTCTCCTGGTGCCAGTGGGGCAGCCTCACAACTGTGTATCCAAAGTGTTAATTAGAGGATTCACTTTGGCGCACTTACCCAATGTAGCAGGGACAGGCTGGAATGGAGATTTAACCCATGTCTGTGCAACCACCAACACTAGTGTCCTATGTGAAATGGTTTGCATAAGTGGGCTTAATAAAGTGCCACAGCCCAAGGCATAAAACTATCCATTTTTGAAAACTAACAGTAGTGAGAAGTGCTGACATGAGATAATGTATTCTAGCTCTGCACTATGAACATTTAATACAGTTTGTTGAAGATACCAAGATTCATATAAACACTTAGCATGTGGCTTTGGATACGACCACCTTGTGACAACAAAGAGGACTGGATCTTCCAGTTTAACACAGCACTCCAGTGTGTGCTTATTTGCTGAATTGGTGCCTGCATATCCTCAAAAGTCATCATTTTTTTTCTTTTTACTGGTAGTTTGGATGAAAGAATCTAAAGCAGAGATTCTTCCTTTGCAACTATATACAAAGCTAGAGCACAGAGCTCCTGTCTTTCCAGATGGAAAGTTTGGGATGGAAATATGTTCGCAGGCCCTGCACAGATGGCCAGTTCACAAACAGAAAGCCCAACGCATTAAGACTCTGCTATGTACACAGACTCAAGGTGGTAGCTCCGACTGGGCTGCCTGATGTCTGGCAGTTCTGAATAAATGTCCAGATTCCTCTTTTCCTACCTGGGCATAATTTATGAAAAACAGAACATGTCCATGGGAGCCAGCCTGGAGTGTGAAACGTATATCGAAGTATAGGCATTTAGAAGCCTAAAATGGAAAGCTGTCTTATTGCATGGAACTTACAGGGATAAGTCACTGATGTAATTGTATATGACTTTGAAAAAACCCACAAGAAGCTGGACAGGAAAAGTTACTACGAATGACATTTTATCCTTGAGGTTTTGACTTAAAAACTGGTAGTGAATAGATAGGCTGTAATATCTAGGCAACAGTTTGCTCACACATTCCCGTAAATACAGTGTTTGTGTCTGAGCTGTGGAGGGGAGGTGAAAGTGTCAGAGGAAACCTAAACATTTTCCTGCCTCAATACAAAAATGCTTCTGATTAACCAAGAAAGGAGGGCAAAGCAACTAGCAAAATTATAGTGCTTTTTTAACAGCAAATACCAATAGTAGAGTAAGTGATGCTTCATTCCTAGAAATTTTCTGTTTCTGACTCTAACCTTGTTGAGATTTGGAGCAATCCTTAATGACGACAAAGGGAAAGTAAAATCAGGCCCATTCAATAAAATGAGTATACACTGGCTGGATAGAGTAGAGATTTGCCCTTCAGGTGGAGTCTGGAGCATTATTATTTTTAATCTGACATCTAGGGAAACTGAGGCAGTCAAAAGGGAATGGTTTGCCAGTATTATTTTTATCTGTTGCATTTTAAAGTCTAGAGACTGGCTGAACTGAAGCAAAGTGGAAGACCTCACCTCCACCCCGCTGCCCCCGTGGGATGGAAGTTAATAAGGGCTGCTCTGTGTTAGGGGCCCAGACGTGGGGCCCAGGCCTGCCGCCTGAACCTCGTTGCTTGGTTTTATCTGTGAAAGGTTTCAGTGTTCGCATCTGGTTTAGTCCTTTTTTTTGAAGAGTAGCTGTGACATCAACTTTTTAATCTGTAGAAAGGCCTGTAGAAACCTCGTGTTGAAGCCGTAGTCCTGGCGATGTCTGCAGTGCCATCTAATGGTCACAACCAGCCCAAGCAGCTTTTAACCATTTTTTCTCCCTCTGCCCGCGCCTCCCCCAGCTGGGAATCTGTTAGCATCTCCAAGATATTACAGTTTGGTAGAGAAGGGTGGGTGTCTCTGCTCTTCTGGGCTGTATGCAGCCTTTCTCTTGCTGGCAATAAAAATAAGATAGGCTCCCTTCTAGATTTTTGTCACAGTACAAGGCTCACTTTTCCCCACAGTGTTGTCTCAACAAGGTTGGTTTATCCACACTGAGATTCTCTGGAAATTTCCTCCATCATAGATATTAGTGACAGTGCAAGATCTCCCTGAAAATTTCTCCACTCTTCCCAGGACACAGAAAATGTCTTACAACCCAGATCAAATGCTACACTTTGTGCATCCCCAGTTGCAGGACCCTGTGTCCTGTGCTAGGCTTATGCTAAACCATTCGTGATAGTTCATAAAATAGCATCCCCCTCAGGCCCCATTCTCCCAATACGTGGCCACGAGATTTAGTGGGGGAGATTTAGTGGAGGGAGGCTTTAGGCTTAAACCAGGTGAAGGCAGGGAGACTCAAGTGTTGGTGAAAAAAAAAGCTGTTTTCCTCCTTGTCTGTGTCAGAAAGCTGTGGTAGCTTTCTAGTTGTGGTGCAACTGAAATAAGGCAGGACAGAACCCAAGAGTTGCCCTTAGTGTGTAATTTGTCTTTATCCAAAATACTGTGCAGGCATCTTTTAAGCTCCCCTAAGTATTTTATATTATTAAACGATGTTCAGGTCTTTCCATGATTTCCGGGTCAGGAATGGATTTCATTCTTCAGACTTAATCCATCCAGTTCCTTGGCTTACCTTGTAAATTCTGAACTATTGCAGGGTGGAGGGATATGCAGTGCCTGAGATCTTTCCTTTTCTGTCTGTCACAGTATAGTTTTTAAGGCACTTGATCATTTGTGATGAAGCTCAAGTGTGTTATAGTGTGTGAGGAGACTTAGGTTTTTCTAGCTGAGTGACTATACTTGAAGCTTCTTGCAAAGATATGGAATTACACCTAGTGACTCCGATGACTCTTCTAGGATGCTAAGTCCCTTGAAGTAGAAATTCAGCATGATGAATGGATTACCTAGCTCTTAAGAGGGAGACACAGTGATGCTTTTGGCAATATGTAGCCTTGCAGCTTGAATGACTGTTCCTATGAACACAGATCAGAACTCATGCCTAAGGATTCAAGCAAAGCATCACATTTGAGTGGTTTTATTCCAAAATACATTTATTTGTGTTTTGTGTGTCAGACTTTAAGTGTTTGAAACATTTGGATGCCCTGCTGAGTTTTATTGTTGTAAATGTCTTTTAAATGAAGAAGATTTTTAATCTTGCCTGTAAATATGAGGTGCTGGTGTTTAATTTCTTTTTTTATTTGTCCTCACCGTAGGATTTGCACTCCTTGGAGGACACCCTTCCTTCCTTACAATGCAAGACATACATCTGGGCACTAATGAGAATCTCACAGATACAGCAAGGTTGGCAAAGTGTCACTTGATTGATCACTATGTATTTGGTAGTTGATCAGGCTGAAGCCTGTCTTACAGAATTTTGGAAGCTAATATTTTCTTTCCAGAAAATGTCAGAAGGCATTCAAAATTTTTTAAATATTTGCAGATCAGCTCAAAGAATCTGTAGTTCAGTACACCATCATTCCATTCACTCGAGCTCTCCAAAATGTCTCAAACCGAGAAATATTTTTATCAAATTTGGCATCTAGAGTGTCATTGAAAGT
Organism: Tringa tobata; assembly: GCA_033628505.1. NCBI lineage: Eukaryota > Metazoa > Chordata > Aves > Charadriiformes > Scolopacidae > Tringa > Tringa tobata. The sequence continues at coordinate 21,275,131 of JAHREE010000480.1, forward strand.
GGCAGTCACACAAACCAAACCATTTCATGAACCTCAGTAGTATGGCTTCACTGATGACAGCACATATATTCAAACAAGACTAGAACCTTCTGGTTCTGTTGCTCCTCTGGAGCTAGAAGTACAGCTGACTGGCAAATCAAAAAGAAAAATCAAAAAGCAAAGACTTTTTTTATCCTAGTTAGGCCAGCTGCTGGTGGACCTTAGCCTACCTGCAGTGATAGGGTGGCACTGAAGGCCACTCTGATCTCCCTGTTCCAGGGGCCCCAAACTGGACCAACAGTTTGCAGCGAGTTTCTGATTTCATGTGCCCTCTTCCACAGCTGTACCCATTGTCAGGACTGCTGTGGAGCCTGAGCTATGGCATTTTTCTCTTACTGGCACCCTTGGAAGATTTTAATCATGCCCAGGCACCGCATGCATGCAATGATGGGTAGCTAGCAGCTTGTCTCCATTGCCATAGCAGGGAAGAACTGAGCTCAAGGATTTTCTCCAGTGGATTCCCTCCAGTGTTGTAGAAAGTAGACAGAACATGAAGTTATCTTTTGCAGGTGCTCTTGCTGCTTTTCATAGCTCTCCATGTATTAAAGACTCATCCAACCTTAGTATTGTGCTGCTTTCTAGGCAGCCCTCTTGCAGCCTGAGGTCAATTCCATCAGGCCCAGCTGTTTGAAGGTTAGTAGTGCCTGAAAGGTCCTTTTCGTTCTGGTGAAAGAAATGCAGTGTCAAGTTCATCAGGCTCAATTCAAAATATTCAATCAGCCACCTGAGGTTCCATTGCCTCTGCTGTACACTGCAGTTGTCACAGTCAGTGGTAGAGATTGTTTGAGAACTATGATGCTGTTCTCTCTGTGATGAAATCCAAGGAAAATGTAAGAAAGAGACCAGACATTTGAACTTTTTAGGATTTTCTTTCTTACTTTTAACTGCTGAAGTAGAAGACATATGGGTTATTGATAGCAAAAAGTCAAAATTTCAGTCTCTTGAGGCTTTAAAGTGCTTTGCTCTCACTCCCTGATAGATAAATAACTTTGCCAGTATCAAAATAAGCGGCAACGATAGTGTTCAGATGTTTCAACAAAAGTGTGTCCCACTGCCTTGCTTTAGTAACTACAAGTTTAAAAGATTTAAAAACTTCAATAATTGTGTAAATTTGTGGGCCTACAAAGGGAACAGATTAATCTGAGACTTAACAGTCAGGACTGAGGTACATTAGGCCGCTGTGTCCAGTGGCCACTGTGTTCTGTTCAGCAGAGCTCGTACCCTGCCGTGAGATTCAAATACATCCCCTCAAAAGAAATTCTTCATATACCATGGGACATAGCCCTAGTTTAAGCCCCAGAAGCAGCTATAGCTTCATCAAAGTGTGCCATTTAAATGCTTCAGAGCGCATGCACCCCAGCTGCAACTCTGCTGGCATAAGAGATGGATTATTTTTCAAGTCAAACATGCATAGCTTACTATGTCATATTAAGGGGGAATGGGAAACATATCAAAGCTATGTAAATACAAAAGTGATGCAAGTAAGTATTATTCTCCAAGTGTTTTGCCTTTTTTTCCATTCTCACTGGACCGTTGTAAGCAGAGAATCTCTTGGCTGAGAAGGGGGAGGAAGAGAGGATGCTGGGACACAGCCAGGGCAGCCACAGTGCAGGGCATCAGGCTGTGAGGATGTGGGTATGCCAAGGTCAGGCTAGGACATCAGCCCACAGGTGAGGGTCCAGGTCAGGATCAGTATGGGCATGGTTACAAAACAGCAAGGGATATGACTCTCAAGAGAAGGGGTTGGCCCTGATGGAGGCTCCTTGCAGTGCTGTCTGGGAGCAGAGTTGACATCAGAGTGATGAGGGGTAGCCCTCAGCTGCACTGTTGCAAAGGTGGCTCTGAGCCCCAGCAGCCAAACCTCCAGGAACAGGAAGGATGCTATCAGGGCCCTTACACAGTGCTCCCCTGCAATAACCTTACCAAGCACCATCCCAGCAGATGCACGGGACTGTCATCCAGAGTTTCTCTGCCATTCAGATGCCTACCCTGCAGCAAATCCATGCGTGTTCTGATACACAAATGGATGCTTTGTATAGGCCGGTTTTCATTTCTTCTTCTTCCCAAATGGGATACTAAAGGGCCATTAAATCTTTGGTTCACAGTCTTTTGAATGACACTTGCTTGCACAAGCAAAAGGGAAAAAGAAAGACAGTAAGTAAAAGAAATAAGGCAAAAAGTAGAAGCAGACACATCTTCCAGTGATTCTGGAGGAGTTTGTGGAGGAAGCTCCCATGATACCTACTTCCCATGCAAGCCTTCAGCCTCCCTTTTCTCTGTCACTGCTTGCTTTTCCAGGTCAAGCCCCTATTTATGACACTGGGGATTTTGCTCCTTTGCTGAGTCACAGCACTCACCTGCTACAGTGGAGTGAGGGCTTTCCCAAGTCCTTACAGAGCCCCACGTGCTCTCATTAGCAGAATTATTATTGACTTTGCATAATCAAGGCTGAACAGTTTACCCAAAAGTGCAGTTTACCCAACCTGAGTGTTAATTCCTTGGCATTTGTGAATGACGGGTAACATGCCAGCCTCATTCAATTAATGTAAGAATAAAAAAATAATGACCCAGTAGTAGACCCAGAGGGTATTTCAAACACTTGCAGCCACGTGTCTAGGGCTGTGAAGGCTTGAGTACTTTTCAAGAAGTACTTGAGATTGAGACTTAAAGCAAAAGGGGCACAGATCTATAAAAGACACAGTTTTTATTAAATTGCTGCCGGTAAAGGTTGAAAGTATTTCTGCTGTGCATGTATGTTTAGTGACTTATTACCTGCTCATAATACATGCTTCACAAGACATTTACATTTACGCTAACACAGTAGCAAAAAGTTGCCACCTATTAAGGAGCTCTAAGCCTTTCAGTGCTGTTTAGCATGTCTGATATATTACGTGAAATGAAATGTAAGTACTTTATCTGTATTTTCTATGGTAGAGCAGTTCCGTTGTGCACCACTATAGCTCAGTGGCCATAACGTTCAGTGACAGCACAGAAGAACTCACAGCATGATTTTACCAGTCCACTGGCATTATTAGGGTATGAATCGCTACATCTATGGGGGACAGGCCTACTTCTCACAGCTTTCTGAGAACACATCCACCATATGCCCCTCTAAGACTATGAATGACAATGGAGTAGTTGTCAGAAATTTAAACCTTTTGAATGGACACATACTTTCAAAACAAAGCCAAAACTACCTTGGATAGCAATATCCTGCCCAAAATATATACAAATGCACCATTTTCAAATTCAGAGATCAGCCACACCAAAAAAACCCGTACTTTCGTTTGTGTTTAATTTTGGATTCCTCAGAGGATATAGTATATTCATATGTTTCCAAGCTCTGGGATTTTGAAGTTTATAGGCTCACAGTCTTGCAAAAAGAATTAAAAAAGACCTTGTAGTTGGTGATAACATAAGAACCTTAAATGAAAAGTCACTTGATGAGCCTGTGCTTACTCCTCCTCACTTTCCAAACCTTTACTTAAGCCTTTTATCTAGCCAGGTCTTTTTTCTTACTGAATCCCAGGCTTACATGGTTTCCTTTAAATTGATTTGATTACAGGAGACTTCATTTGCTCAGATGAGGTATATATATTTTTTTTTCTGAGTTAAATTTGGTTTTGATTTTGCCAAGAATAAACCCAGTTTCCACCTGGGGTTTTTGCTATAAGATATAACATCTAGAAATGCTGGCAGAAGGACTGTCTGATGTCTTGCTGGTTAAGGCTGGATAAGCCTAGTATCTACTTTCAGCCGATTAAGGAAGAAAATCCAGCAGTTTTCACTATTGGTAATTGATTATGACCGAATTTCTTATAATGGCATGTCCTGAAACCAAACCATCTTCTTTAAATTCTTTATCAGCCATGTCAGATGGGAATCAGCTGTCCTGACATCCTAAAAAAGAAGTCAAAGAAAAATGGGCAATTTCCCAGTGTGGTTGCCTCTTTTCCCTGACTGGTGGGACTTGCTATAGCGTCTTGTTTAGGGTGGATGGCTGTCAAATGGCTAACAAAAGCGACTAGGCATCCATCCCTGATGACTAGTTCAGAACAGAATAGATTTTCCACAATCACATGCTTCAAGCTAGAATAAACACACACAGAAAAAGAAACTCATGAACTAAGAAGAAATAATGGCACAAACAGCAACTGTTCCAATACCTTGCAATCAGTAAATACCATGTTCAGTTCCTCCTTTTCACTTGTAGCTGCTATGGGCAGTCTTTTCTTCATAGAGAGCTCTACAGGGAATCTTGTAACATTTTATAAGAGTTTTGCTTGTGTGAGGAATGTCTGGTGTCAGTAGAAAATATTTGTTACTGACTTCATCGAGAGATTTGTCTGTGTAAAGGCCATGGCATTAACAGCTGTATTTCCACAAGAGGACATACCAGAATTCTTCATAGCTCATCAGGAAGATAGATACTGCAAGGATTTTTCATACTCTTCTATTCAGTCTCTTCCTCGTTGTGTTTTAAGGTCCTATTAGCGATAACGTGAAAACACACAAAATGCTACTTCAAAGTCAGGCTTCAGGGCCTGATTAAAGCACAGAAATGTGGAGCTCCAATCCATATTTAATCTATCTAAAGATTTCAGAGCATACTGAGTATACTATGCTAGTACACTACGCTAATCTCTGAGTCTTTCACACTTGGGCAAATGAGGTTAAAGCTGGGGTGGCACAGTGACTCCTGAATACCCCTATCCATATATCTAGTTTCAAATTTGGGCATTACTTTACCGCTTATACCACGTGTGTCAATATGCAGGTGTGTACATAGGAGAAAGAGCAGGCTGGTGCTTTTGGCCTCCTGTTTCTGTGTTTATTAAGATCAGTAAATAATTGTGGTACTCTAAGACAGATCTGTATTCCTCATCCTCGCAAAGGTCAGGCTACCATACAGAGACACTGTAATATACAGTCAATGCTACTTTTGTTCTTTGCTAAAAGGCTCAAGAAAGCTTATACCTTACCTTTTCTGAAGTTATCCAATTCTTCAAATGTTACACCCATGCAATCTCTTATCTTAGTTCAGATACCTTAACCTTTATTGATGTTACATCTATAGCTACAATCAAATGCTAGAGAAAAAAACATAAAATACAGCAGCAGTTTTCATTTACTTACTGTAGTTTGTTAATAAGTAAAGCTGCTTACTTATTAGCAGCTTGTTAAATGTCTTCATTTAAGTGTGCTATGCAGGCATGATAAATTATTCAGATAGCTGAAAAAAATTGATTCATTACCACTTCTCATTAATATTTATGTGCTGCACGCTGAAGAGTGCAACAGGGATATATTTATTATGTTTGACTTGGGTCTTTTCTGCCATCCTCTAGAGTGCTGTCCAGGATGACAAATGCAATCTTGGCTCGAGTTTATAAGCACAACGACCTGGACCTAATGACAAAAGAAGCCACAATACCAATAATCAATGGATTGTCCGATTTATATCATCCTCTCCAGATTTTAGCTGATTATCTAACTCTTCAGGTAACAATATAATCCCCATTTAATAACTTTTTTTTTTCTTTTTGGCTAAGTCTTGTTAAGTATTTGGGAAGTCAGGTTCAAAATAATTTATTCCTAGGTTTTTGTAAGTGGTAATTACGTGACGCTTGTTATTTAAAGAGATCTTCATCCAGCAATATAATTAAGGACCTGTTTAATTTAAAACAATTACCTAGCCCTATCAGCTGTATTGGGACTGAAGTTAAGCATAAAATTAAGTACGTCACTGGAATTAGGCTGCAGTTCAAAAAATGTGCAGGGGGCTTTACATACTAAGATAAAGGTGAGATGTTGGCTCAGCCAAAGCCAGTGAAGGTTTTTCCATTAACTTAAAAAAACTCAGTAGTTCACTCTTGATTCCTCCCTAACCAATCAACAGTTTATAAGGAATCACTACCCATATATTAGGAAATTGGTCAAACAAATTTGTTTTAAAAGCCAGTTAAGGCTACCAGTGCAAACGCCTGGTGTTCTGACGCTTAAACCTATTTAAACTTTGCTCACATCAAAGAATAGTTAAAAAAGATTATATTGTGTAGATTGATCTAATAAAATAGTTGATTTGACAACAGGATGTTTTACATATAGAATACCAGATGTTTATCTGTGAACAGAAGGACTATGCTGTTTTACAATCAATTGAGAAATTGGCTTATAAAAAAAGTTATTGTACTGCAGTGCTGGTTGACAACTATGATGAACTCCTCTGACCCTGTTTACTTTCTGAATGAATAAAATTCACACTGTTTGAAAAAGGGAGGGCAGAATAATTTCCTGATTCATTCAGCTGTGTTTCACAGCTGTTGAAGACTTTGCTACGGAGCATTCAGTATGTGGAAAAGATCTAGTGAGAGTAACATTAAATTATTCATTCCTTAAACTGTAAATACAGAAAGACTCATATGTTTATTGAAAATTACTTTTTCCTTACTTTGATTAGTATTTTTCATAAAATTTTCAATACCGAAAGTGAAGAGGCCAGCAAAAATTGGTGAACTTGTGACTAAAATGGTTCACGTACCTCAGCATAAGATACATTTGTGAGATCACATTGAGCCAGCCTGAATGAACTGTTCAAATTATGTAAGACAGTAACCTGTAATGAGAATATCATCAATCACTAAATGTCATAATTTCATTTAAATATTGTGTGCAACTNGCAGAGTCTTATGGTTGTGTTTTGTAGGAGGGTCTGTCTCGCAAACATCTTAGTTATTAGCATTTTATCACTTGTGAATAACAGGCTTCAGGAATAATCCGTGTCTCATAGTCTACACAACTATTGATTTCTCTGCCCCTAAACCTGGTTTTATCCAGGCCTCTGACTATGGCACCAAAGTTCAGAGCGCTGTTGCCCTGTACTCCATCTCCAGTCAATTAAGAGAGTCCACTGAGTATCTCAATCATCCTCTAGAGATGCATCTCTTTCTCTACTGATCTTAAGGGGAATACCTATGGAGATCAGCAGAACGAGTACATTCCCTGTTGATCATACTCTGCTCCTCCTCCATTGTGTCCTTGTATAGGGCAGCCATGGTGAGCTCACAGGCTGGACTTTTCCTTGGTTTGAATACCTAGGGCAGCAGCAACAGCAGGAGGGTGTCCTTATTGCCTCAAGCCCTGGGGAGGACATCTTTGGAAAGAGGTCAGTGCCCATTTTGCATGATGAGGAAACAGGGCCATAACAGCTGGTGCTCAAACAAAAGAAACATTTGATGTGCTACCGTGACAAAGTGAGCACTTCCAGAGATCTCAAGGAGTGGCTCAGCTTTTGCACAGCCATGGAAGCGTTTTAAAATTTGTAGCACTTTCCCTATCAGCCTGATAAGCAGAGCACTGTTTCTTCCAGCTGTGCCCTTCTCTCCTCTTCCAGCATGTTCCTTAGCCCAGAGTTTGTCAGGAGATCTTTGGAAGGCAGCTGGGTGCCTGCCCCACTTTACCAAGGGCATGCTGCACCACTGGTTTCTGACCCACTTTCCATTCTTGCTTTTTTACCCAGGAGGGAAGAGCAGGCAGGGAGGAGTTCTTGGCAGCGCTGTGGGTCTTGGCACTGCCTGCTCTTTCCCTTTCTGACCTGCCTGGCTGCTGCCTTTTTTTTCTCTCTGCACTGTACACTGAGATGGAGAAGACCGGTCTTACAGCCAGTTGCATGCAATAAAATGGCATTTTAATCATCTAATGAACTTTGCCAGGTCACAGAAGTAGGATTAACGCTTGACAAAGTGTGAGCCACAGGGTCTAGTTGTTACTTACCACAATCAAACTTCTTGTGGGATTTTTGGCAGGGTAAAAAGATGTTATCCAAGTACTGCCTGCAAGAAGATTAATATAGGGATGTTGAATAGTACCACTGATTCTTTGAATAAGTTGAAAATTCATATATAAGATTTGGACTGCTTTCCTGCAGTACAAAGGCAACTTGATTTATACATACATGCAAACTACAATAGTGGCACACACTGCTAGCCTTATATTTAAATGTAACTACAGATTTTGTGCAGCTTATTTCTCTTTAAAAATGTCTCTTCCTTATCTCTCTAAATATTTCTGCCTGGATCTGCTCCTCCCTGCTGTCATTACATACCCAAAATGTACTTTTTTTTTTTCCCCTCTTCTTTTTTCTCCTGCTGCATTTGTCAGTGGAGCACTCTGGTCCTCATCATGCTTAGCACATTTTTATTCTTCCATTTTCTAAATCCTATTAATTTCGTGATGTGCCTTCTTGAAACCTCTTCAAGTACTTTCTCATCGGTCTGAAACTTCCTAATTTCCTGGTTTATTTTGTCAGAATGTCTTCTTGCTTATGGCTTCTGATTCCCTTTTCGCAGGTGCATTTTAGTGTGGTTATTTTAGCACAGTCTGTTGCATTCCCCAAACAATGCGGCTGGTTTATTTTCAGGACTGTCAGTTCTCGTTCTGTACCCAGGCTGTTCTTGTCAGATCACAAAGTGTGCTCCTGTCATGAATACTGGAGTAGGAATCTTCAGGTTCAACATCCTCTTGCCCAGTGCCTTCTTTGTGAGAAACTTGGTGCCCCTCATATGTTTGATGTCTGAACTGGCTCTGCACTTTAATACTGTAGTCAGGATTAATGCCCCCTATTATGCCAAGAACAATGTTTTTCTTAGCATACATGTTACCCTCTTTCTTAAAAGTTGGGATGAGCTGAGTTTGCTTTTGAGTTATAACCCACTAGAAATAGCTGTAAGCATTACACAAACTGATTTTGAGGGTTTGGGGATTTGGTCTTTAAAACCTATGAGTTTGTGTGCTGATACTGTGCATATGCAGAGCCACTTTACTTCTCTGTCTGTGCTGAAGGCATGTAACAGCCACTTGCTGAGTTGACCCTGTGCCTCTCAGTCTCCTGGCTCACAACTTCTGCTCTGTAAAGCTTGGCTGGAAGGCAGCATCACACAATTTGTATTCTGGGGACAAGTCGAGTATTGACATTATTTCAATTGGTATTAATGTCACTGACCAAATCAGCTAACTTGTAGCTGACTGCAGGATGGCCAAACTGGTAATTGGAGTGGATCCATATGCCACTAGATTTTTATGTCACTGGTCTGAGGGAAATTTCTTTTTCAGAAAGAAATGGTTGGCATTAAGAAATACAGCAGTGATTCCTTTTCAAATACCGTAACAAATTATTATGTTGCCCAGCTTGAAGAGGGCTGCCATGTATTCTCAACTTCTTTACATGTGACCCAATGAGCTCAAATTATTATAGTCTTCAAATTCCTCACTATTATCCTCCTCATCGTTATTCTAACGATTAGAAATCCCAACTAAGATCTGGACTGAGCCTCTAGAATATACTGTTTCAATAATCATGACCCAAAACCAATGTGGGAGAGGAAAGGTAACTGGCCCAGCATCTGCCTTCAGCTCAGTTTGAAAGCCAGTAGATCCAGGTTTGCCCAGTTTCTCATTTACTGGATTGCACTGTCTGCCAAAGGGCTAAAGCTTTGACTAGTCCTCTGCTTTCCGTTTTAATTTTTGACAGACTATTGATTCATTATTCAAAAGCTTGTTTTCCTTGAGGGCTGTTATAACTGTTGTGGTCAAACATTTCAAAAGTAATCTATAATGGTGTCAGGGTTTCAGCCTAGCTGGAAACAAGTCTGGTCAGAGGCAGACATGAATGTCCCTAATTAGTTAAACCAGTCTTCTCTAAACATACAACAGTGCTAAATCACTGTGTATGCTTATTTTTTCCCAGGGTTTGATACACTAATACACTGCAGCCATGGATAAGAACAGAAGGAAATATTGTAAAAGCAGCGTGGGGATGAGAAAGTTGACTGTATAATCGACATTAATAATTTATCAGGGATTTTTCATGACAAAAGGAAAGCCAAGTTTTGTGACATTACAGCCACAATCACTAGTTTGCCAAAGATGTGTTCATAAGGGAGAAGGGCTCTATATGTTATTTTCTGAATAGCTTTATGAGGAGTATAAATATTTTGAAGTCGGGTTCTAAATGTGAAGAGAAACTGCAGAACACCCAAGCAGGCAAAAAGCCTACATGACTATCACAGAGTTTGGAGAAGTTGGGGAGAGATGTAAGGAGAAAAATATCTTCAAAGGCTCAGGTGATCGGCATGTATTGTAAAGTTTTTCGTTAAACCTAGAGTGTTACCACTGTGGCAAAACACTTTTAGCAGGATTTTTTTCTGTGCAGTTGTATAAGCATATACTATAAAATGGGGGGAAAAAAACTGTATGTCTCATATACAGTAGCTTTCATATTGCCTCAAAGCTTTCTGGTTCTGACCAACACAATCATGTCACGTCTCTTGGAAGCTGAGGATGTATGCCTATAAGCAGTACAGCCACAGTCATAGTGAGCTGGCTTTAGGTGAAGACATTTGAGTTAACAGCAGCAGTCTACCAGTGGCAGCATAAAGCTTAGCACAGGATATAAAATAGACTCCACTAGCACACACACAGCATGATTCTGCCTTGTCTACGACTTCTTCCATTAGCTAAACATCTTCATTAAAATTAGCTCAGCTATGCTCACTCTATATAGTAGTCACTGCAGATGCAGCTTTGCAATTTGCAGTGCATATTGAGGGTCATTACACAGACTTCCAGTACTTCACATTTTACCTGTAACAGCTAGTAGCTTGGGAAAACAGAGAAAAGTATTTACTGTGCACTGTGCTTCTTTTAATGCAGAGTAGCAGCTGGTAATAAGATGGAAGTTATTTAACATAGTATATTTGTGACTCACCAGTCAGTGCTTTGAGCATTACAGGCTACAATGTCTATTTTTAAACAGTAAGATCAAAAGAACTCAGGGTTGTCTCATTTGCTCCTGGCTGCAGGTTCGTGTCTCAGCTATCACTAACGCCTAGCTGGAAACAACCCCCTTAAATAAATGCTTTAGTTTGGCCTTCTCCTAGGAGCACCATTGCTAGGAGATGTGGGAAGGACTTTGAAAGATCCTTAGATACCTGCAGAGCTGTTACACTGGAATAACTTCCATGTCCACAAAGTCCTGATTTGCTGTCCTGTAAATACCCTTGCATCAAACCTCTGCCAATGAGCCTGCTGCTAACAAACTTTGACGGAAAAAGCAATAGTTTTACAACACAATACAATAGTTTTAGCCCTTAAACTGTAGGCAGCCCAGGACTCTATTTGGTTTAGATTTCAACAGCGTTTTAATGTCATTCAAGATTTCGAGTGCTACTATTTTTGACTCAAAATTGTGGTCACTGGCAGAAATGCCAATAACTTTGTTCTGGAAACACTTCACAACTATTTGTTTAGGAGAAGCTGCTGCCAGGAGAGGGGGGGGTAGTCCCAGCCCTTTTCCTGTTCATTCTTTTGGCATCTTTGCTGTGGCTGTCTGCAAGGTTGCCAGTTAGTACAGCTCTACAGTGTGGATGTTTATCCTCTCTGACAAGCATTGAATCATGTCACACAAAGTGTTGAGACACTGTCTGGCTTCCAGCTACTACAATGCAATTGTAGCATGGCCCAGTTTTGAACTGAGAATAAAAGGCTCTCCATCGTGTCTTTGGTCTTTCGCATCATGAGGTGGAGTTGTACAGAGCAGGCACATAGAAGTATTTGTTTATATCTTTACAAACTTTCTGGTATCAACTTAAGTACCTGAAAACATGCATATTTAAAACAAGGCTTACTAAGGGCCTCAGATTGTCCTACTCTGGAAATATGAGACTCCTGTTGCTCTTGTTCCTCCTTAGGCCTTATCTGTTGATGGTTGAGGGGCAGAGTAGCTGCACGTGTACAGGCTGTGCTATCAGGCAGAGCTACAGTTCATGCTGTAATGCTGTTTCAAGTTCGGGTAATCTACACTTTAGAAAAATCATTTCACTCTTTTGCTGTAAAACAGAGAGAAAACCCTGCAGGCCATGACTGGCACAGCTGCTTTCAAAGTATTGCTCTTTGCTGTCCAGTACAGCTGTGACAGTTAAAATGCAATCTAAGGATATGGCCGCTTCCATGGCCGCTGGGAACATTGTATAGAGACAACCAAGTCAGAGTAAACCTGAATAGGGATATTGTCACAATCTGGGGAAAAGCTGGAAGGAGTGCTATCCTAGGCATTAGGACTGCCTTTAAATTAAGAATTTCTGCCGTTCGCTGATATTTATGAGGACCAACCCATGGCTGTACAGCTTTGGTGCTAAAGTTCCCATGTGTCTGGTTCTGTGGGTCTTCGTGTAAGACACAGGTGGCTTTCTCTCCCTGACCATTTTGTAGCTGCAGTGAGTTACATATAAAGGTATGGTACCATTTGAAGGTAGCCAGCCTTCTTTGCACCAGAGCTGTCTGATCAATCCCTCCATCAGCTTGCTCAGCTCGCCTGGATCATAACCTCAGGGCTGTCTGATTAATTTGGCAGGAGCACTACGGTGGGCTGAACGGGCTTACTATCACCTGGATCGGGGACGGAAACAACGTCCTCCACTCCATCATGACAAGTGCTGCAAAGCTGGGAATGCATCTGCGTATCGCGACTCCCAAGGTAGGAAAGCCTTACACGTGCAGTAAGGAAGGCAAACTTTGTCTCTTCTTGTCTCAGCCACTTGGATACTTCCCAAGGGCCTCAGCTAGTGGTGCCTGCATGTATCTTGAGTGCCAGCTTTCAGAACCAAGGTTCAGAATCCTGATTCAGTTATTTTGATGCAAAGCAGGAGTAATTCTACTGACTCCAAATTCAGATGGGCTGAGGGGAATTCATGACTGCAGTATAAATCACAGAGGATGATAGTTCCTTTTGAGAAAGTGTGACAAAGTCATCCAATGCCCTCTCCCCCCAAAAAAGAAATGTGGAAGTTGTTTCAGATTGGTGGAAGTGTTGCATCTTGTTTGGTTCAGTTTGGTGATGCAGCTTTTCAGGATGCTGCATTGTAATACAATACAAAATATAAAACAAAGAGTCAGTTTAGAACAAAACATTAAATGATGGATAGGCATGTCGTTCTGTAACTTTTGAAATTCATTTTCCTTACCTTGTCAGAACACTTTCCACCAGTTTATCTCCAAAATAAACTTTCAAGAAAATCAACCTAATTCCCTCAAGTTTTACAGTTCTGAAAGACATTCTACTTTGCATGGCACTTGGTTCACTCAGTATTTTTATAACAAGTGTTAATAATCAGTAAAGATCTTATATATGTTCCATGATATGTTACCTATCATCTCTTTTGGCAGGGTTTTGAACCAGACCTCAGAATAACTAAAATATCAGAACAGTACTCCAATGAGGTAGGAGCCTAAGAAATAGCCTAGTAGAGTACTTTGAATAGAGTTTATTTTTGTTACAAATGAAATTGAAGTTCCTTGTCTTCCTGATCTTCCTTATTTTATTCCCATTAGTATGGTACCAAGTTACTTCTCACAACAGATCCTTTGGAAGCTGCAGATGGTGCCAATGTCTTTGTTACAGATACATGGATAAGTATGGGACAAGAAGAGGACAAGAAAGAAAGACTAAAGGCATTTCAAGGTTATCAGATTACAATGCAGGTACAAATTGAAATTTAGTTTTTGTTGATGCTTTTGCAATTTGCATTTATAATAATCAACATCAGCAAAGCACAGGTTTGGTATTTTTTTGAGTGGGGCCATGGAACAACCACATGTGAACTTCCCTCCTGCTTGAAAAGCTCACAAAGATAACAAAATTTGAGTTATCTTATACACTTCACATGGCTTGGCCTCTTTCAGAGCTTTCCAATGAGATCTAACTCCAGAACATATGCAGGAGAGCTAACCCTTTACTTCTTTATGACCTAAAAACTGTTTCTAACTTTGCATTTCCTCTTTGCTACTGCAAATGATCCCCTATATTTTATTTAGGATGAGCAGCTCACAGATTAACTCTTAAATGTCTGGGCAGCATTTGGGGCAATTTTGAGTATATCTGTCAACAAATAAAACATTAAATATATTTCTTTGAAATCATCTAGTTAAAATACTTATCAGCACAAAATCAGTTACAGAAAACATAAAGTCATAAACTCTTGGTTGTCCAAGATAAAATGGACATTTTCCTTGCTGATAGAATTACTGGTTTAATTCATGTTAATTTAATTAACATAAATTCACAAAATACTATTGATGGGTATGTCCCTGAATTGGCCTAAAATGCTTTAATTCATTGTTCATAGGTATTAGGTCAATATATTATGAGTGACAATATCAGAAGAAAAAAATTATAGCCTTTTAAATCATGCTTTAGTATGTTCTTGTTACAATTATCGATAGTATTATATTACTATATGGCATTCAAACCAAGACTGCACTTTATTGATCCACTAGTTCACTGGAATTTTTACTCCCTTACTAAAGGCAGAGAAATAGGAGTAAATATTCGACTTTCGTGAAGACAGCACTGAACTCTTACTGACTTAAATGGGGGTATTCCCATCTTATTCACAGATGAGGAATTCTTTTGAAGTCAGTGGAATTCTTAGTTCATCATTCAAATAACTAGAGTGGGAGCTAATATAAAATTTGTTAACCTTTTTACTAGTTAAGATTTTACTAATATCCTCACATAGTTCTTTATTTTTATATGCTTTTTGATTTACAGACTGCAAAATCTGCTGCTTCCAACTGGACTTTTTTACACTGTCTACCCAGAAAGCCCGAAGAAGTTGATGATGAAGTATTTTATTCTCCACGGTCATTGGTTTTCCAGGAGGCTGAAAACAGAAAATGGACAATTATGGTAAAAAAAAAAAAAAAGATAACAGTAGTTAGAGGTTAGGGTCGGCTTCTATTCTGCCTTACACTACAGGCTTGGGTTCAGCTTGGTTCCTCAATAAGTAGTAAATGCTAATACCTGTGTTTCAAAAGCACCCCACAGCACATCACAATTTTGACTATAGGTAACATATATATGTAGTACAAATGCTTCTGGATGCAAATGTGACCTATTTTGTTGATAATCTGCTGTTGCTTGACCCAGTTTATACCACTAAGTGAAATCTACAGTATGAACGGTATTTTTTTTATATTTAAATCACTGGGTTTAAAGGTTAACTCAGCAGCTCAATTTTAAAACGTGTTAAATGCTGAGGTCCCAGAGACTGGTCTTTGAAATTACAATTTCCCAAACACTTAAAGCTAGAGATTCTGCAGTTTTTTTCTCAGGAAAAAGTGCTGCTGACACCAATGGGAATTTTCCCTGAGAAAGTGCTGCAAAAGCAGAGCTTTGAAGGACCCCGAAAAGTTATGGTGTGGGTACTGTGTGATCCATGGGAACCATGAGAGGACACTTGGCATCTAACATAAACTGTAACTCCCCTCTCGGCATTCCTAGAATTTCAGAAAATTACTGCCAGATCTCAGTAGCCTGTTATTTATTCTCGGCTTTCTAACCATCATGTTAACATAAGCTAGTGAAAACTTTTGGACATGAAAAATACCCCCAGAAATGGCATTGCTTAGCTCTCAGATGAACTTTAGATGTGCTCCAGGTGAATAAGTGGTTGAGTATTGTATTTACCAAAATCTCAGATTTTGGACAGAGTCAAAATTTTTAACAAGTTTGTGTTAAATTCATAATTTTGCCCCTAAAATTCCCCAAAGTGCTCATATTTTTTATTTTAATTTTCCAACATTTCTAGTTGCCCTAAATGTTATTTTCTTAAAAATAAAACAAACCCTTTAATTTGGATTCCAGCTGCACTTTTTTTTTTTTGAGGTAAGAAAAAAAATCGTATTTGTATTTTATCAAGCTATAAAAGTCATGAACGTATGGATCCTGTTTATATATTATTTTCTACCACTTTCAGCTCAGACAGCAAACTGAAAAATAAATTATTTGCTCAGCTGTGGTTCCAGACAGGGCTGACATGGGTAGCAGCGAGGGGCTGCACAGCTGTATATTCAGTCCCCACTGTGTGCCTGGGACTGCCTGTCACACTGAGCAGTGCTGAAGGGAAAGGAAGGACAGGCAATGAGACCACAAGAACCCTTATAAATTCAGTTCTGGGCCAAAATAACAATTTGCAGTCAGACATTGCTGTGAAATCACAACAGCGTGAACCAGGTGATATCTTGTCAACACCAAACCAGCATGGGCACTGGAACAGGCATTCCAGTGAGGCACTGGAACAGGTTGCCCAGAGAAGCTGTGGATGCCCCATCCCTGGAGGTGTTCAAGGCCAGGCTGGATGGGGCTTTGAGCAACCTGCTCTAGTGGGAGGTGTCCCTGCCCATGGCAGGGGGGATGGAACTCAATGATCTTTAAGGTCCTTTCCAACCCAAACCATTCTGTGATTCTATGATTCAATGGGGCTGGTGATGTACACAGGTGTGGTGAGGACAGCAGAGCTGCTGCAACACCATGTTTTATTTAGCTGCTATTCCCATTACTCTCATTTCACAGCCATACCTAAGGTTCGTTGGAGTACTAGGGGAAGGCAGGAGGGGTAGATGGGCCACTATTAACCTCAGTGAGAGTTTTCCATGTTTTACCACAGAAGGTACAACTAAACCTGGATAAATTTCAAAGTCCTTATTCTAGTATGGCTGTCACTGGTGCTAGTGGAAGTTCTGCTGAAATCCACAAGCAAGGCCATCTGCTGTTTGCGTAGGTACAGTGTCTCCTAGCAGAAGCTGAGGATACAATATAACACACCAAAAAGGCCTCAGCATGTGGGCTAAACATGCTTTGTCTGCATTTCTTCTGGGCTGTCCATTAATGCATTTTGTCCGCACTGAGAAAACCTATCAGCTCTAACACAGAACATCCTAACTAAGTTTCAGCTCTTTCCTGATTCATCATCAGAAATTCTAGCAAATAAATCTAAGTGTGCAGTTTTTGTCAAGGCAATAATTTTCAACACAAGACTTTAGAGCTGGAAAATATTTCCCCCTTATTTATTTTTATGGAGTATCTGTTCCCAGTGTGATTGGATTTTTTTCTTTTCTTCCTCCTCTAGGCTGTCATGGTTTCCCTGCTGACAGATTACTCACCACAGCTACAAAAGCCTACATTTTGATGCTTGGCTTCCTGCCAAGAGAAAAATATTCCTCATCGGCAGAATATTCTGGTCCGCAAATACATAGATCTTCTTCAGAAAGGATCAAGGCTATGAATGATTCTCTAATAAAAGTGTATATTTAGCTGTATAATATTGCATTACATACGTGAAAACGTTGAAGACAATAAACGCCATTGCAAAAGCTACTTTTCACCTCGATGCTCCAGGTTGGCTATCCTTTCTAGTGGTCAGCATCACAGAAAATTTTCCAAGATTGTGCCTTAATGATTGACTCTACCAGCATCCTAGGCATTGGAACTTGTATAGTGTAATATGACAGACATAAATATCTCCCTAAGCCTGTCTATTTAATTGCTGATCTCAGGGAGTGTGGTTAGAGAAGAAATGCTTTACTGTTTGTCTTGGTTGCCTGCACTTCCTGGGCACCCTGGCTCCTGTTTTTGTTCTCCAGCCAACCTCCAAATCCCACTCCTGTTTGACACCAAAAATGTAGAGACCTTGTGAGCATGATCTTCCTCCATGACATTCCTGTGGGCTGGCACAGGAGGATATTGCTGCAGAATTGGAATAGAGCAGCTTCCACAGGGTTGGATGTAGCAGAGAGAGACAACTGGAAGGAACTGGTTCATTCTTTGTCCATATCCCCTAGACCTTTACTCCCTAAATAGAATTTTGGCTAAAGAAGCAAGTTTTCTTTTTCTTTTTTTCTAAGCAAACATGAGGGACACTATATGATGGAACTATATACAGCTCCTTTGCAGAAAGAATTTGCTGCATTTTGTCTGGCACTGTAACATGGTGTACGTTTCCTTCTCATGGTGTACATTTCCTTCTCATGGTGTATGTAATCCTTCTCAGTAGTAAACATATTCATGATGTGTAGTTTTTATGACAGCTGGATGTGCGCATTTAATTTAGGTAAAGCTTTGAATACTATCAAAACCCATCTTCTTTGTTGTTGCTAATTAGTTTCAAGAGTACATTGATTTTTTTCCTGCTGTAATACTGGAATAAAGTCTGTGATTTTTAAAAAATTCTTCAAATGGGTTACCATTTTCTGACCAGCTGCAAGGCATTAGTTAATTCCTTTCAAAATTGGAGTGCGCTGTTGTGCCACACAGATCACTGAAACAAAAATAAAAATACATTTGTTTATTTACCCGCTTATGATTGATTCATTGTTTTTGCGGACATTTGTGTGTCTCTTGTTAAAATTAACATTTTCCATTACAACTTTACAAGGGTTTCAATACTTCAGTGATCATTTACACTTCAGCTGAGATCTAGCTGCATTGATGATGGAGAAATGGAGTATCTGCTAGAAAAGAATGTTTTACTACCCAATTTGGTATGTGGAGGAAAATCCATGCAACACAGTATATTTCTGGTTGTATTAGGTCCTGAGGTGCGTATTAGGTAGGTACTTAAAAGTGTGGTTGGTCCTCTTGGAGCTAGTGAGCTGTTCAAGTGCTCAGAATTGTAGATATCCTTACTAACCTGTTTTTAGTGCTATCTGAGAGTAAGACAACTAATTTTGCTAGTCCTTTCACGAAAAAAAAGCACTAATATCAGGTTTTTTTGTGTTGACTAATGTACTATAAGTGAACCCAGGCAGATTTATAATAACGAAGCTGTTTTGTTAAATGTTTCACGGTGAACAGACCAACAATTATCTGCTACTCTTTTGCTTCTTTGTGCTCTAATTAGAGCTAATGTGCACCTAGGTTATCGCAGAGTCTTTTTATACTTGGGAACCTGAACAGAATTCCAGTCATTTGAATCCCCTTGACATTTTTAAAACACATAGCATCGCAGAATTGTCAGTTAGAAAGGACGTCTGAGATCACCAAGTCCAACCATACATACACGAAACACCCCTACAATCTTGGACACTACAGCATGACCTGAAGTGCACATCTACACGTTTCTTAAATACCTCCAGGGATGGTGACTCCACCACCTCCCTGGGCAGGCTGTGGAGGTCCCTGACCACCCTCTCAGTAAAGTCATTCTTCCTAATATCTAATCTAAACCTCCCCTACCACAACTTCAGACCATTTCCTCTGGTCCTGTCATTATGCACTTGGGAGAAGAGGCCAACCCCCACCTCTCTACAACCTCCTTTCAGATAGTTGTAGTGGGCAGTGAGGTCCCCCCTCAGCCTCCTCTTCTCCAAACTAAATATGCCCAGTTCCCTCAGCCTCTTCTCATATGACTTGTTCTCTAGACCCCTCACCAGCTTGGTGGCTCTCCTTTGGACACGCTCCAGCACTTCAGTGTTCTTCCTGTAGTGAGGTGTCCAAAACTGAACACAGTACTTGAGGTGAGGCCTCACCAGTGCCGAGTACAGAGGCACGATGACTTCCCTACTGCTGCTGGCCACGCTATTCCTGATACAGGCCAGGATGCTGTTGGCCTTCTTGGCCACCTGGGCACACTGCTCGCTCGTATTAATCCGGCTGTCCACCAACACTCCCAGGTCCTTTTCTGCTGGGCAGCTCTCCAGCTACTCTTCCCCAAGCCTGTAGCGCTACATGGGGTTGTTGTGACCCAAGTGCAGGACCCAGCAGTTGGTCTTATTGAACCTCATACAATTGGCCTTGGCCCATTGATCCAATCTGTCCAGGTCACGGAATCACAGAATCACAGAATCTTCATGGTTGGACCTTCCTACCCTCAAGCAGATCAACACTCCCAGCTAGTTTGTGTCATCCACGAACTTACTGAGAGTGCACTCAATCCCATCATCCAGATCATCGACAAAGATATTAAATAAGACTGGCCCCAAAATTGAGCCCTGAGAGACACCACTGGTGACCGGCCGCCAAGATTTCACCCCATTAATGACAACTCTCTGGGCATGGCCATCCAGCCAGTTTTTTACCCAGTGAAGAGTACACTTGTCTATGCCACGGTTCGCCCACTTCTCTAGGAGAACGCTGTGGGGGAATGCCTAGATCTGCTGCACAGCACGTGAGTGACGGAGACAGCATTTCTGGGGTGAGGGGGGCAATTTCGCATGGTTCTATCCCTCTGCGAACTTATACAGCGAAGGACAGTAGTAGCCCTTGCTCTGTCCTGCACGAACTGCTCACAGCATCAGCTATTCTGATGCTTTTCAGAAGAACTGGGTGGACTTAATGCACAGGTGCCCAGCGACTGACCATTGGGCGGCAGCGCTGAACGTGCAGCTGCACCTTCCCACACGTGCAGCCCCCAGTGCGGTGCGTGCTGCGGCCACGGGCAAGCCATCATGGCACGGCGCAGGCAGAGCGGGTCTGATGCTTCCTAGAGGTGTTGGGTTGGTACCAAACAGGCGTGTACGCTTCTGCCCCAGGGAGCCAGAAGTCGGGCGCTGTTATGGTTTGAGAAAACCCATGACAATCTCTTGTCGTCCAGACAATTATTCTGTCATCACCCCATGACCCCTCCCCACCCAGCAAGGGGAATCGGGGAACACAAAGAAACACAAGGGTTGAAATATAAATAGATTTAATAGACTAAGACTAAATAATTAACAATAATACTAAAGAACCAGTATTAATCCCGATACTGATATAAGATATACAAGAATTATACTCAGCCAGTTCTACTGGCAGGAAGCTGTGCACTCCCAGCAGTGGACAGCAAATGTTGGACACTGCGAGCGCAATGGCTTCAGGAGGAAGGGAAGGCCTCAGGGTTCCAGCACCGGGGTGAGGAGTTGTCTGGACCACCACCATCAAGGGAGAGAGAGCTACACAGCAAACTTTTCTAATTTATATTGAATGTGATGTTCATGGTATGAAATAACCTGTTGGCCAGCCTGGGTCAAATGCCCAGGCCTTGCTCCTCCTCGTCCCTGCGCCTGGCAAGGCTTGAAAACACTAACCTGGAATCCCACAGAGCCTGGCTGGCTATAAAGCAAATATTTTCACAAATTCAGACACTAGAGTCTTCTAAAAGTGCAATTTTCCCCAGCATTAGAAGAAAAGTTAGTCCTGTGTCTCTCAACCCATGACAGGTGCTCTCAAGGGTTTTCTCTTCTGCCTGAAGGGGCTTCCACTGCCTTACCCCCCCGTCCCCCCCCAGCAGAACAGCACCCCGAGGCTCAATCCGCTTGCGCCCATGCTGGAATTGCCGGGTGGCAGCTGTGGTAGCGTGCAGGATGACAGCATTATTATGCCATCCAGACTCCTCATGAATTCATTACTTGAATTTACAAGCGGTGACTGCAAATGCGGTGAGTAAAGGAAACGGCAATAACGTGGAAAGAATTTCTAGGGGGCAGGGGGGGAAATAGTTATCAGCATGCAAAGGGCTTAAAACAAGTGCATAACAGGTAGCAGTCGCTAATAGCTTACAGTGTTTTTCATTACATTTATTATGCTTTAATCAGTAGAAGTGCTGTTTTCATTGCTGAGTGCACTTGAAAGGTAGGGTACTGTTTTCTCCGTCTTTTTACAGAGGGGCTCCTGCCTGGCTGCTGACAGCCTAGACCTTCCTTCCCCAAATGCCCCACTCTTCTGTTTGACCTGGAGAACGGTCCTGGTGCAGTTCAGGTCTATCAAGTCTTACCCACATTTGACTGATGTAATAAACCCCTGCTCCAACTTCTCACCTTCGTGCATTCGCAGTGCTGTGTTCTGGTTCTTCTCCAGGACCACGCACCGACAGGGGCAGCTGCCAGCCTAATCCATCACCTGCTCAGAGAGTGCCCCCCCTGCCCTGCTTCTCCTCACTGTGGGGTGGGCTGTGGGCTACTGCCCACTGTGTTCAGCCACAGCCAGACCTCACACACAGACAGGCACTGAGGTTGTGCTGTGTCCCAAGGGGGTATATGCATGGGAACTTTGCTGCCCAAAGCCCAACCACATCTCCAAAGCTAGTAATGGATCTGGCTTTGATATGAGCAGGGTAAGTCTGAGCCCAGCTGAGCACCCAGGGGAGGATCAGCGGCCCAGAGGTTACTCCCCTAATGTCATTTCAGACAGCTGAGGGTCTCGGAGACATCTGCACAGACCTGGCAGATGTGACACAGGACCAATGGGGCACTTAGAGCAGAAACTGGTGGCCAGCGAGGACATCCTACTGCATCTCAAATGGCCCTAGGTCTTGTGCTTTGGCACCCTATCCACTCCCTCGGTACCCTCATGGTCCTTTAGAGGATCACTGTACTTAGAGTTAGAAATGCAGTATTATTAGCACTATTAACTATTAACATTATTATTAGCATATTAACTATTAGCACTCTGTAAGCACTTGTTCTGCAGCTCGTTACCAGCAATGGTGGGACTCTTTGGTTACCCTCGCGTGGTCTTCTGAAAATGTTATAACATTAATTAGAGATTCAGTAGAGAAAGAGGGGCAAAATGCTCCTCTATAATTTTCTCAAGGAGTAAGAACAACATTTTTTCCCCTGTGTACTACAAAGCTAAAGAACAGCACAGTAACTACAGCAGATGAGACACCTGCAGAAAGAATTTACAAATAATTAATATCTCCAAGAATATGAGGAACAGTGACTTCGGAAGGCTTGAGTGGGGAGCCTGGACAATCAGGAGGGAACAAAGAAAAGTCAGAATTCCCAAACAGATTTAAATAGTTTATTTGCACCGGTTTACATCAGGAATGACACTGGAAAAAAATCTACAGTGGATTTACTCATAGTCTGGTAGCAGAAGCAATCTCCTGTGAGATGCTGGGTTGCTAAAAGGGAAACACAGGAATAATTAGATGAATTAAACAGCAAGGAGGCACCCAGGTTTGGTTGTGCGAAGTCCTCCAGAGCTCTTGAATTAATGTTTACCCCGCATAAGACAGGCCAGTAAGCTAGCCAAAATTATTTCACTGCCTTTCAAATTCTGCGAGAGAGCGAGGAGGAGCTGCGTGAGGGTCTGAGCAACGCACCGAGCTGATCGCCCATTCTGGGGAAAACTTTCATGGCTGAGTTGAAGTATATTGAGCTTATTTTTGTTTTCCAAGAATGTGTAATACTGGTGGAAAGTCTGAAAAACAGACTGCACACAAAGGGAAAGGTTTCTTCTTTCTTCTGGGTCTCCCATTACCCTGTTAATCACTTGGTTAATGTATTGAGCAAACAGTGCTTTTTTGATTATTTTGCCACGGCTATTTAACCAGCTGCCTTTCAAATGCAGAGCCCAGAATTTCTGGGTCTTGCCCGAGGTTATGTGTACAGAGACACTTCATAAGCCACAATAAACATTTTATTCAGCCCCAGCATTTGCTGTCATGACTAATGGGACACAGCTATTTGCAAGGCTATTTGATTCTTACACAACCCTGTTACCAACTCTTTGAAGAAATCCCAAACCTTTGTGGCCTCTGTAAATGCTGATGATCCCTTCCATGCGTATTCGTGCAGAGGATTTTCCTCTAGGGGCAAGCAATCTGGGGTGACTCCATTCAGAGAGCAGATCTTTCACAATCACAGTCAAAGCATTGCCTGACCCTGCCAAATCCCTTGGAAAGCTCCTTGTGGTCTGCCTTACGTGTTGGAGGACTATTGAATTCTGCTGCTCCTCTAATGGGCCTGTTTTAAGGGGGTTGGCACTCTCGCAAAGCAGGCTCCAGCACAAGCATAATATATCTAGAAAGAGGGACGAGCATCAAAATTGCAAACACTGCTGATCAAAGTTACTTAGTTTAGCCAAGATTTAAGTCCAACTGGGAGGAGCGGCAGCAATTGCTGGAGAAGAGAACCGAAGGGCGGGCAGGGCAGACGCAGGTCACACTTAAGTGATTTAAGCACAAAATTATGTTTGTTGGAGGGAGAAAGCTCAACTGCTCACACAGGTTATGGGACTTCACAGGTCGCTCCCCAGCTCATAGCTAGCAACTTCAGTGGTGTCAAACCTGCCTGACTTCTGTCCTCTCCAGCATCCTCACCTATAACACTCCCCCGCTGTATGAATGTGGGGTGGATGTTCTCCACGAGACATGCCATGGTCCCACCCCTGGACAATTTGGACTAGTGGATGTGGAGGAGCACTCCACGGCTCCCATTCTGCTGCTGGCATACCCCAGTGGGACGCAGGGCACACAGGGCAGGGTGCTCACTTGGTTTGCTGCCCCAGCCCTGGGTGGTGGGAACTCCCCCACGTCCCCAGGTACAGCACACGGGATCCACAACCCCTCTGCATGCCTGTTGGGCAAAGACCAGGCAGATCGCAGTGACACCAACTCAGTGAGGTTAAAGCAACTCTTTTGGGGTGGCTCACACAGAACAGAAAGCTGTCCAGCAAAAACCAGATTCGGTTTGTGGCATGAAAGGGGGAGGACGTAGCCTTTCCCGTCCTGCTTCCTACGCTGGGCCCCAGCTGGATTTGGCCAGGATGCTCTTCTGTGCTAAAGGCTTGTGTGTGACAAACTGCCAGCCACTACTGCCTGGGTTCTCTGCCGGAGACAGAGCTCGTGGATAGCGGTTGCTCTTACTTGGGCAACCGAAGAAAGAAAACCTGTGAGAACCTGAAACGAGAGACACTCTAGCATGAACACAAAACAATTACACTGCTGAGCCCAAGTACAGGCAGCTGCACAAAAGCCTTTGCTTACGTGTCCCCACAGGGCTGGAGAAGACCCAGGTTAGGACTGCAAGTGCGGGGGTGCTCTCCTCACATGCCAGCCCCTGCCAGAGCAGCCTGCTGCCCTCACCCGTGGCGTAAGGATGGCATCTGCGCCCCTCCAGTGGCCAGGGAGTCTCTGCTGCATGCTCGGGGCGTGCTCTCCCCACCTCACGGGTGGGCTTCAGCCGCAGCAAAGCCCTTGCTGCTGTCTGCAAACCGCTCTGCTCCGGAGCAGCATTTCAGCCTGCCATGCTGCCAGGAGGCTGGGATGCCCCGGGACCCCTTGCCTGCTGCTGTGGGGCTGAGCTCCCGCCCTGCTGCAGCCTCTGCAGGGGGAGGTTTGCCCCCATCCTGCAAACCTGCCAGCGCAGGGCTCCCCAGGAATGGCACCCTGCAGATGGTGTGTTGCGCTTTCCCCAGGCAGACTACAATCTTTTGTAATTGATATCATTTGAAGGATATTTGCTTACTTTGGGAATTTAACTAATTGAAAAGAAATGTCTCCCTGCACCACAGAATCCCTGCATGAGTCACCAGCAGGCTTTCAAGCCCCATTCTGCAGATCAGATTTCTGACTTAAATCCCAGAGCAGTTTTGGGGGATTTCTGAGGACACTGGAGGGTGAATGACATATAAAATCATAAAATGGTTTGGGTGAGAAGTGACCTTAAAGATCATCAAGTTCCAACCCCCCTGCCATGGGCAGGGACACCTCCCACCAGACCAGGTTGCTCAAAGCCCCATCCAACCTGGCCTTGAACACCTCCAGGGATAGGACACCCACAGCTTCTCTGGGCAACCTGTTCCAGTGTCTCACCATCCTCACAGGAAAGAATTGCTTCCAAATATCTAATCTAAATCTCCCTTCTTCTAGTTTGAAGCCGCAATTCTCCAGGGGGTTTCCACTGCAGCAGGGCAGCCCTGCGGGCTCCTCTGAGGCACAGCCGCCCCCAAAGGGAGCAGGGGTAGGAACCATCAGCGAGTTTCAAATCACTTTAACTCAAACTAACATAAAGCAATAAAATGTCTTAATCCCAATCCAGCCATTATAGAACACACCTCATGTGATGCTCTGTACGTATGTTTTATGGGTATACAATCCTATAATGCAGAATTACTGATAGAATGATCTACAAAGGAAGAAGAGAGAGCTTTCAGACCCCCCTCTCTTATTCTCCTGTCCTGTGACACAACTGGAAATCCAACAAATGGATTTCTTAAATCCATTTGTAACCCTGAATTTCCTGTGTTTTGCATAATTACAGTGTCACATATTTTACTTTAAATTACTTACACATTCGAGCAATAGGAGAAATTTTGAAAAGTATAGCCAAGTAATTTGATTTTGAGAAGTGCTGTGGAGGAGACAAGGATAGATGCATATAATTTGTCTCCTACCAGCTTTATGAGTCCCTCTCTCTCAGGGAAGGTAACAATTCCATCCAGAAATAATTCCATTAGACATGAAATATCAGAGCTGTGAATCACTGGGCATTTCAGAGCATCACTTCACAGCAGGAGAGCATCTGAAAACTGCACCAGAGACGGGAGTTTAATTCTTATTGTAGCACTAGGGAGGAAAATGCAATCAAACAGCTATAGGAAGTTGCAGTACAGCAGACATATCTATTTTACTAGTTGCCTTCCTGGGAAAAGGAAACCAGGAGATTATAGTTATTCTTCCAGCAATACAGTTGATTTGGCCAAGGTAGTAACTAGGATTCACAAGACTGCAATTAAGGGCTCAGGAAAACGTGTTAAATAAATTCCTCTGAAAGACTGTATTGTCGTGACCATGCACACACTGCTTTTAAGTATCCATGTAGCAGGATAATAACTGATTCTGCCAAGGAAAAGCTTTTTCTAATGCACCGAGAGGGCAATGAGACCAATCTGAATCAGACATATATAAAGACAGAATGGATTCTGAATTGAGGGGGCAGTCAGTTATTGCCAGTTTGAAGTTTTCAGCTCCAACAACATCAGAAAGTCACCCATTCCTTATTCCCATCTCAGCAGCTAAACGTAACACCACTATTTCAATGTAGATGACTATGGGAGCTTCCCTCCCCCACAGGTGGACCTGTGAGATCATTGCTCCGTTTTGCAAGGGGATAAAGCTGTTTCCCACTGCTGAGCCCACTCCTGATGCTTGGGATCACGATGGGTTTTCTTACTCTTCCCTATTTTCAAGGCAGACAGAAGAAGGAGAACAAGCATGTTTATTCTGAACACCATGCCTCACAAGTGGCAATAGCTGGAGACCTGCTGAGTTGCCAGGCTAATTTACAGACATGGGACCTGACCTTCAGGAGAAATAAGCTCAGAGAAATTTCATGGACCATAAGCACCTAGTATCTCTGAAAGCTAGCATGTGCTACCTGTCTCCAGATTACGGCTGCCTGTGTAAAGCAGGTGTCAAAGGCTGTTATAAAAAATAAAGAAGGCCCTTGTATCTGGCAGCATGTCAAGGTTGCTATGCTAAAGTCTAGGCAGCTACAGAAGGTGGTCTGCAGAGTATTGGCCTTACATGGCTTAACTGGATTAGCCTTTACATCCTAAATATCTGGACTGTCTCCAAAAAAAGGTAGTGACTGCCTTTCCTTGAAGCAGTCTTCTTTTTCAACCGGTTGATGGAGAGCATTATTCACAGAGATGCCTGGTTCCTCAATGCCACGATGAATACAGAGAGTGTGTATTACCCTGGCTGTCTGCAGAAGCAGACATGGGACACGCTAAAGCATTAGGACACGCTTAACCACAAAACTTCTGCAAAAACTAGTGGCAGTTTTTTCAGCTACAGTTGTTACTCTCAGTACCAAAACGCTTTACCAAGTCAGTATTTCATGACAGTGCTCAGTCTTTCTTTAGGTAATATTTTACTCCCCTCAGAGGTTATTTTTAGCAGGCTGACGAAGAGAGTATGTGTCCTTTAACCCAGGTGCTTACCTGGTGAGGGGACAGACAGCCGACAGCCTACAAACGTTGGGGATCCTCTTTCCCAAGTGTCCAAGTCCATGGCTGCCCAACACACTGGACTCCTGGTCTGACCATCCTAGAGCCATCTCCAGTGTTTGGCACCGAGGTGCTTGTCAGCAAACTGTAGCCAGGGCCTTCTTTCTGTTTTTCAGAGACTCTCAGCAGGGCCAGAATTACCAAAATTGTCTGTGAAATGAACTGACTATTCCTCCTCTGCCCATTCCCATCTCTCAGCTTCCCAGGACCCAGGAGCATATTACGGCGTGGAACAAAGGCCTCAAATGAGAGATTTTTTAAGGAAAAAACCCAAACCCTTAAATAATGAATACAATGTGTTGCTCCATTTATGTCATACGTTATCTGTAACCCAAAAATAAGAGAGAAACTATCCTATGTTTATCTGAGATGAAAATTTTGGAACTGGAAGAGAAAGAGAGCTGCTGGAATGTCTGGGTCTATAGAGAAATGTCTGCACAACAAAGAGGTAGATGCCCAGTTTGGCAGAAGACCTTGCTAAAATCATTCATGATGTGTTTCCCGCCCCTGCCATCAGAAGTCCTTCAGCATGTCCTTTGTAATTTCCTATCCTTTTTTTTTCCTTAAACTTCAGTCTCTGCATCAGCATTGGCATTGTGATCTCAGGTGAAATCCAAAAAGGGTGCCCTCCTGGTTTCTGAATGCCATTTTGGATCCAAAGTGGTTGGTGGTCACCAGCAAGAGACACTCCATCCATTTATTTAAACATTCCTGTGCACTAATCCACACAGAGTATAAACAGTGTGATCTATGAGTGTGTGCATAAGTGTGGGGAAAAAACCTCAGGCTTGAGATCTGCTGCCTAAAGTGCTGAGCTGATGCATGTCCTTGCTAGAAATGTATTGAGTTTGTAAAGGCCAGGCAAAAAAAAATTAGTGGGGCAAAATTCACTGGTTCCCACTTGCCTCCTAACAAATAAATCACAAAGGCTCTCCATGCCTCCCTTGAGATACTTATTTCCTCTGCTCTCCCCCCAGCCACAATGAAAGGGGCTTTTCTTCCACTTGAACTGACCTTTAACAAACATTTCGCTTTCAATTAAGATCTGAAATGTCCTTGTGGACCGCTGTTGCTGGAGACAGTGGGGAGAAGGCTCTGTAACACCATTTGTACAAGCGTCAGGACAGAGAATAATTACCCGAATTCATAAGGTTAATTCCAGTCTAGACGAAGGCAGAGAGAAGTCATCGAGAGGTCTCCATTGGAGAACAATTATGTTTATCTTTCTGGACTCTCTGGTCTCCCCGTGCTGGCTGCTTACTTTGTACTATGAGTATTTCTCCCATGGACTGTTGAGTAATTACTGTGTCTGAGCACTGGGCTTGCTGTCCTTCTGTCATTATCAGTTTTAGAGCCCAGCGTGAGCCGTCGAGGAGTGAGGTTTGACTGTGGCTTGGTCTGGCTCAGTGGGGTAAATGGAAAGCCTCCTGCAGACGGCAGGCTGAGTGTGGGTGTTTGGCACTGGGGAAGTTATCGGCTGAGTGAACTAAAGAAAATTCATTAAAAGTATACATCAAAAACTTGCCACGTGCAAACTTAAAGGCGAAGCCTAGAGCGACTTAATACACAGTCCCAATAAAAAAGGCCAGGATGACTAGAAGAGGTGAAAGAGAAAAATCAGATTAATGACGGCGGGAACTTCAGAGGGTCGCATCGAGCAGAGCAAATCGATGCAATGTTGCTGTTCAGCCCAAGTTCTCCAGACGTTATTATCAATTCTTGCTAAGGGGCCAATATTGTGGGTCCTCTCCTTTCTCTACACTTTCTTTCAAGCACAGCAGCCTACGTGTGCAGCCTTGTGCCCACACTGCCCTTGGTCAGCCTTGTGTTCAGTAAAATCACGCTATAGCAGGCAAATTACTGACTGGAAATTGGCTATGTGATGTGCTGTGGTAGAATTCATAGTACATTCATAGAATCATAGAAAGGTTTGGGTTGGAAGGGACCTTAAAGATCATCTAGTTCCAAGCCCCTGCCATGGGCAGGGACACCTCCCACTAGAGCAGGTTGCTCAAAGCCCCATCCAGCCTGGCCTTGAGCACCTCCAGGGATGGGGCACCCACAACTTCCCCGAGCAGCCTGTTCCAGTGTCTCACCACCCCCACAATAAAGAATTTCTTACTAATATCTAACCTAAATCTATCCAGTCTTTAATTGGTAATCTTCTCTGCACCCCAACTATGTACTCTTATGTTCTTATACGAGTAAGCCAGTAACATGGAATTCATGTTATTAGTCTAAAACTTCAATATTCTTTGCATCTTACTCCCTTCCCTTTAGTTGACGTCAGCCATTGTCTGTTCTCCTTGTCTTTCAGGTCCACTCTAAGGTGAATTCCCACAGCCTGAGTTACTTGCTGTGCACAACATGGTGCTCATAATAGTCCACTGTGATGGAAATCTATGAGTCCTTCCTCCTCTTGGCCTCCTTAGTATCAAACCCACTTAAACCTAATGCATGTGCACTGATAAAGTGATTTCCTTTCCTGTTTTATCCCTTTCTACTGCTGTCTTCCTTATAATTGCATCAAACATGAATATTCTCTGTTTCCTTTCCAGGCTTCTCTCTGTTTCTTTACTTTAATGCCTTGTTGGTTTGCATCCTCTCCTATCCCAGACATTCTAGCCTCATTTGCCTGGTTATCTAGTTTCCCACTGAGGATACTCATGCTTGTGGAAGGAAGGCCCTTCTGATGCTAGTCTTTAAAACCTGCATCTGGTCATCTTGCTAGGCGTTTTTATTCTGTTGCCTACACAAGGCTGCCAATTAAGCATGATTGTGCAGGCAGCCAAGGAAATAAAAAGGCTTCTTCTGTGTGGTTTTTTGCCCACACATTTACATGTATGTGACTGCACTACTCATAGATATCGCGTGTTCTATTTAAACAGGACTGAAGTATGTGAGGAGGATGCAGTGTGAGTAGGTGTGTAAAGAGCTGGACTGTGGCTTAGGAGCTCGGCTTTGATGCCAGCTCTGCCACTGCTTTGGCTTGCTCTGAAAAGTCACCAGCTTGTGCCTCAGTTTCCCCATCTTTGAAACAGGGGTAATTTTGCTTCCACTGTTTTACCAAGTGCTTGGAGACCGAGTGATAAAATATGCTATGTAATAACCATACAGCGTTGTTTTTCCTGTCCCGTTCTTTCTCATTATGTGTCACACCAACTGGTTTCATCTGCTGCTAAATTAGATCACGGGCATCTGAAGGAATCCTACATTTTTCACAGCACGACGGCAGAGGCGTTGCGGGGCTCCCTGATTTTTAGGTACTAATGCAGCACACACAGCCAGTGTATTAAAAGCACCTCTCCTGGAGCTGTGGACAGTGCTACAAAGGGGAATGCTAAGGGTCTGCACTATATAATGGGGATCTAAAGCAATTTCTTGTGACATTTTGTAGTCTGACTGTTGCGTGAAAGAGACCCCAGATGGGATGTAAATTGCATGTGTTGCTGCCATATGCTTGGGGAAGCAAGATCCATTTGTTCTTTTAGAATAGAGAAGCTTGCTGAATTCAAACCAGAAGTCAGATACACATCATGCTCGCACCAGCTTGTGTTAGGGCTGTAGCAGTTCTTTATGCTTTTGCTTTTGAGCACTGCATAAAGCTCTATCTGATGTAGCTGAGCTTCTATCACAGGGAGAATGTATATTATTTTTGAAGGGATGTATCACATCCTGGTTAAAACCTGTATTTTCACTCAAAGGAAAAAAAATATGAGCTCCCCCATATAACACATGAAGCCAAATTTAGGCATAAGCCCGAGTCCATGAATTTATTGATTTCATGAGTGTTCCAGTCACTTACGTGGGGGCTGAATTTGGCCTGGGATGCATATTAGTACACTGGATTGCTATTTGAAAGTTAAGAAGTTTCTGTTTAATCTTTTCAAGATTTTTATCTTTCTCTAATATTTCACAGGAAAGATAGATAGAATGAGTAGGGAGTGTTGCCTGAGTTTTCTCTATTTTCTGTGTCTCTGTTCTGACACCTTAAAATTTTTAGGAATACTTGTTCCTTACTTGAGACCTGTAGCAGTTTTACAGCTATGCATAAATACAAGAAATAGCAATCAGGGAGGCACCAAAACTGCCAGGCTGAACATCTCCATTAGTAAAATGCACAAGATCCTGATCTTACCTGACCCCTGCTGTAATTCTAAAAACAAGGTAATTTTCGCTTAAGCTGTTGTGTTCTGAAAGGAACAGCACAATAGTTTAGTCCCCTAATGGTATCTGTGATTTCCTAATAGCATCTTTCTCACTTTGTTTTTTTTCTCTTTGGCCTTGAACCTTAAGAATCACAGAGCAGAAACAGAATGATCCTGAGAGGACGTATTCCCTTAGGAAAAAAAAATGCCAGACTATCAGGTTTAAAATTTTTGCAAGATCCATGTGCTGGATCAGAAGAAAACGGCTTTGCTTCCAAAATACCCATTATACAGGTGTCATCTGAGGTTAATGGGGTTTGCAACCACTCAGCAGCTGCATCAAACAAGATGCCACAGGGCAGATGCCTCTCACCTAACTTCAGACATCTGCGCTGCTGGTGCTCGGGCACGAGTTAGCTGTGTCAGCTCCCCTCGTAGGCTGGAGATAGAAACAGGCACTTCTGAGAGAGACGTATTTCATCCCAATGTGAATATCCAAAGCAGTCCAGAGGCAACACGTCTCAGTCCCAGATGTTGCTTTCTCCTAGCTGTACATAGCGCATACGTGACCACCCCACATACAGATGTCTGCAGCGAGAGAAGTCAGAGAATCATCTAGGTCGGAAGGGACCTTCAAGATCATCCAGTCCAACCATCAACCCAACTCTGACAAAAAACCATCACTAAACCATGTCTCCCAACACCATGTCAACCCATCTTTTGAACATCTCCAGGGATGGTGCCTCTCATGGTCTTTCAATTTGGGCTCCTGAAGTTAATGGCTGCTTTGAAAATGTGTGTGAATGACTTTTCTTGGTCAAAAAGTAAGTCTGCAACACAGCCCTGAGTAAAGGTTAAGACGACTCAGTTGTACGCTAGTCACATCCTTGTCACTGACTCTCTCTACCATGTCCCCATCTCTTTCATTGCTTATTTTTTGATAATGTGACCAAATGAACACTTTTACTGTGAACGTTGGAAAGAGCCACTCGCTGTCTTTCATTTACATACTGATAAAAGTTATAAACCATGAAATAGGCTAGCCTTATATCATCCATGTTTCCACCTGCCTGCAGGGATTTGAATAAGTCTCCTGTGAAGAAATTTTAGGCAGTTTACCCACCTCTAGGCAAGGGCAAAACATTCCTGCTTGTTCTCTAACCTACATATGGACTGCCAACAGAGACCATTACACTCACTGGAGCATTTAAGAGATAGACAAGAGAAAACAAGCCAAGGCTGTGAAAAAAGTCCCTGGAAGAGAAAAAGAAGAAGAAGAAGAAGAAAAAAGAATAAATTAGAAAAGAAAAAGCAACTAGAGTGGGGTAAAAGGGAGTTTTTCAGGGATGCTGCCAAATAGAGCTTTTACAGCACTTGGATGCCGCAGTGCAGAGCAGAGACCTCAGGCCGTGCCATGTGCTGCACCCCTTCAGTCCCTTTTCTGTGGCATTATGAGCATTGCTGCCCATCTCACAACTGCACCAAAACTAGGGGCAGCCACAAACCAGACATCTCATCCTCTGGAAAACTCCAGGGCTTCAAAATTTGGTTTTGTTCTAAATCGTAAGTAAAAGTAGCTGTCATGGGTTTTTCTTGTGGAGGAAAATGTCCAAACATTACGGATATCTCAATTAGACTTCATTTTGCATTTATGTAAAATAGCAGAGTAATATAAAGGCTGTAGCAAAAAGGTAAGAACAGAATATTTCAACATCTTCTTTGAATATTTTAATAAAAGCCTTATGTACCAGCAAAAAATTTCAGTTTTGTCAAACCAGCATTTTCCACTGGAAAAAAAAATCCCTTTAATAAAACCTCTGCCTTGTCTTTCCAATACATTCACCTACTAGTTAAAACTAGGTATTAACCAATCAAAAATATGTATCTGTCATGCTCCTCCTTCGATTTCCTTTCTGGAAGACGGAAGGTCATTTAGTGATTTATGGAGGCCTGTGAAGACCAATAGACTTTTTTTCCAGTGGATACCAGCCTGAAGATTTTTCATCTCTGTGTCAGGATTTAAGCTTCAGGGACAAAAAGAAAAGCCAGTGAGCAGGGAGGAACTGTAAAACAGCCATGCTGGATGGTCAACAGACAAGTAAAGGTTGAACTCATTATTTAAAACCAGGCCAAGCTGAACTTCAAGTATTTGTATAACATCATCACTTGCAATTATCCCCTTATCAATATATTGTGGGATACAGGGACCAGGCATCCATTTCATTCACACCTGAAAGAAGCAACAGGATACACAGCAAGCAAATAAAACATCACATGATTCAGGAAAGCTGATATTCCTCAGTTCCTCTATGGGTCATTTGTCCTCTCCTCAGTGGTCTTTTTAGTAATAGGTTATTAGAGTAGAATAATGCACGTGGCTGAGCATTTATGAAACTCTAATAACTTGCTTAGGTCAGAAAATAAGTGTCTGCACTGTTTGATAACCCAGCAATTACTAACCATCGTGTTAGTTTCCTTTGGGAAGAAACAATGATTATAAGAAAGTCCCACCACACCGCATTAACAAAGCATTCAAAATGCTTTTACGAAGTGGATAATATTTTACAAATAGTGCTGTAAATATATCCCTGGGCAAGGAGATTCAAATCGAGACTTAATTTAGGGAACACCTCCTTTGATTAAAAAAATATGTTCCTGAGAACAGCTGGAGCCATTTGCTGAGATAAATCAGATGCTACTCTAAACTTTTATGGGTTGCTAAACCCATGAAATATATGGTATGTCTAGGATTTGTTGGCTGCATTCTTGTGCTATGAACACAGATACTGTAGTTTGCTAACAAAGAAAAACGATGGACCCCGCAGGCTATGGCAAAGCCATATCTTCTTCTTTCATTCTTACTGATTAGAGCTCAGAGAAAACTGCTCTGGTGCAACCTTTGGAGCCTTCTGATTTTTCCCATATTAGGCAGGAGATGAAAACAGCCTGGATCTCCTATTGCCTCTTTTACCTCTACAGAGGAAAGTAAAAGAAATATCACTGAGCTTTTTTTAAGGTAGAGCAGAAGATTCCCTACCTGTTACAAAGGCCTGGAAAGAATAATGGATTTTTAGGAACACTGCCTCAAGAGATAGTCTTAGGGACCACTAGGTCGTTCATGTCTCTAGCTTCTCCGGGTTTATGATAAATGCATCTTCATTTTTGGACGTTTGCCAACTTACCTAAAAGGAACAAAAATAATGTGTTTATCAATGGTTTGCAAAAGCAACAAAAGAGGAAATGTATTCTATTTCTTTCCTCTCTCCTTCCCTGCCATGCAGCATAGAGCATCTCTACAAAAAAAATTTCTCACAAACTGTTGCATCTGAAGACTTTTGGCCAGGGACCCATAGGCACATGATCTGTGTCATCCAATGGTGAACTTATTTTGGGTGCTGGAGTTAGAGAAGATAAGGATGAGGAGGATATCAGCAAAAACGATAGGCATAAATGAGTAAATACAGAAAGCAGGTCTCAAAATGCACATGAAGCATCACAAGGGTATAATGAGGAGGCACCACAAAAGGATAACAAAATGCTTTGATGCTTTGCAATGTAAGTTATGAGCTCACAGAAACCTCCAAGCATTGCTAGAAAAGACAGGATGTAAATGATCTGCCCAGTTCACATCTTGTTTCACTTTCCTGAAGCTTGTGTTTCTTGGGTGTGGTGGCTGCAAAGGTAAGGGGTGGACTGTTGGACTTAGGAGACTTAAATCATTGCCAGTGAGATGCACAGTGTTTTCTTATAGAGATCTTGCATTTTCTCTTTCTGTTGTTTTGCTTAGTCTCTGTTACTCCTCATGTTACAGTTCTTCTTCTGCTAATCTGTAAACTGCTTTGAAATTCTCTCAGTTGTACTATCAGCCAAAATTCAAAGTGTTGTTTTTGTTGGCAGCTAGGAGAGAAATCACAACATTGCACTATACAAAAGCGTTTAGCCTTCTATTCTTACTCCCTCTTTTTTTTTGCCCGTTTTCTTTGGCCTGGATAGAAAGGAATGGCAAATATATTGTTAACACTCATGGGGAAAATATTTCCATTGTGAAGTCTCCAGGAGATATTCTATTCAATCTGTGTTGAGTTCTGAACTTTCAGACTAATTCTCTTAGCAATTCCTCTAACTTAGCCCCAGGAGGAAGGGAATTGTACCAAAATTTTTTCAAAAGCCATTGAAAGCTATTTCTCCCCTCTCCCTTCCTCTCATTTTTTTTCAGCAGTATCAACTTTTGCTATGTGGAAATGAGCAGTTTCCTAGTGACTGCTGTAAAGGAAAATACCAAAGGTGAGGTCCCACACACCAGCAGAGAGAAGATGTCTTTCTCCACTTTTGTGCCAAACACAGAAAATTCTCACATTAAGCTAATGACATTTTGAAAACAAATAGTGTTGCTTAGACCAGTCAGGATTTAGATTAGGATTGGTTTTAAAAGTAATGTGGAATAAGTTAGAGAAAAATCATCCAGTTACAAAAAGGAGCTACCCGTTTGGTAGCTTGGGTTGAAGTCATTAGCACAATTAAAGGTTCCAGAGAACCTTCTAGTGCTAATGGCACTGTGTAGGGTAAGCGTGGACCTGCCTGCTCTTGTGGAGGCCAAGAAACAGGGTGGACTCCGTACAGGAAACAGCCTAAAGAAGATAAAACCATACATCTATATTCACACCATTTCTTTCTCTCACCCATGTGACCCCACTTTCACAAACCAACACACATGTATATGATTCCACCCTTTTTACATATTGCACATTGACTTCTGCCGATAGCTAAGAAAAGCAAGCAGTTCAAAAAGTCAGAGGAGTGGTGTATTTTTTTCCACCTGCTGGACCGAGGAAACTTAGGAAACACTATGACAATACTAACAATAGCAAAGAGTGCTAACAATTGACTGCATTCTCCCAAGAAAGATCAGGGCCAGGGGTGTGTTTTGAAGCCTGTGTAGGAAGGCAGAAGAAGAGCAGTTTGCAAGCCAGATCATTTCTGTGTGGTGATCATGACAGGAAAGATATTTTTTCAAAACTCAGAAACCAGGAAAGGGGACATCTCCATATCCTTCCCACAGTTCCTCCTTCTAGACTGGAAAGCAAGCAACATTTGACATGTGTCTGAGGATGAGCTGTGTGCAGTTGTTCTCACACGGATACAGCGACAGCACCAAAAAGCCCGAAGCAGATGGCAAGCGTGTGGGTGGGGAGTGGATTGCTGAGATTCCAGGAGGAACAAAGGGAGAGTGGCTGGTTATTGGGAGAACTGCAAATGTGCATGGGCACGGCTTTGCGCGTGTTTAGCCACCCTTTGCTGCAAAAGCATATGGGACATGAACACTCCAGAGGGGTATCAGCTAGTGGGAGGAATGTGGTGGGACAATAATACTCTGAGATGATTAATAGGAGCATGGCGAGAGTTGCTGTTTATATCTAGATATTCTTCTTCCCCGTGTTATGAATCATCCGATGCAGCAGAAACTGAGAACAGATTGCAGCGGAGTATGAAGTGCTCATGCCTGGGAGCTGCTAAGGTAGCATAGGCCATGCTGGCACTGTGGTGAGCCCTACTGACCCGATCCCCTCTTCTTTCAGTTAGAAGAGCGGGCAAAGCTGCTCTCTGGTCAGCTCATGTAGGCTTTTGGAATATAGGGGGTAGGGGCAGGAGGGAGGCGCATATCCAAATCTTAACTCTACTCCAGATCTGGAAGTGGGAAGAAGGTACACACAGATCCAGAAGCTGGGAACTGCCTCTAGGTCCACAGTAAAGACACAGATTTGAAACTGAAATTAGTAGATGGATAGATGAACCAGTAATTCAGGCAGTTTTTTGAAAAACTTCTCCAGCATTTGCAGTAGCCTACTTTTCCACCAGTACCTTCATCAGAAACCTGTAGCACAAAGCAGCCTAGGACATTCTACAAAGACTGCTGGAGAAAGATGCACTTGGGACAAAAGAGTGGCTTTCATCCAGTCTAGCAAGAGGGAGAGGAAATCACCCTACTGTCTGTTTTTACATTCACACTGTCAAGTTGTTCATGCATGAGCATAAAAACATAGACATCACAAAAAGATCAGGAGTTGTGTTAGAGGTAAAGTTCTAGTGAAACAAGCAGTAAGGAGAAAGAACTGAGAACCTAATCCTATTTTATATCCTCTTTTCTCTGTCCCCAATGTATAAAATATGCCATGTGGATTTCTAGGCATTGTCAACATCATCTTCTGTCACCAGAGATAGCAGGAGCTACTTACACACAAAGACCCAAGGACTGGGAACACAACTCTGCATACAATATTCATATAATAATTCATAATAATATTCACATCTTCATATCAATATTGTTGTGTGCACACACCCATGCTCAGTGATCTGCCCCTGAAAATAGCACTCAAAATGAAGTCATTGTGAAGAAGATTAACCCAAGCACATGCCAGCTTGCAGTGATGTGAGGCCGCTCATGGCAGGATCTGTGCTGCAAGGCACTGTTTTTTTGGGGCAGTGAGCTCAGGGTGAGCTACCCTACACTGGAGCTCAGAGTTGCATTCTGCAACAGGAAATGTCCTTTTTTTTATTTGCAGGACTTTTGCTAGAGGAACTCCCACTTAATACTGTCAACTCCTAACACCAGGAATGCTTCTGTCAACAAGTATTTGAGGAAGGCATGTCTGAGTCCCCACAGGCACAGTTTCTGATGATGCTATTTCAGAAGATCCAGGGATATGGACAATATACAGAATATTATTTCAGGAATATCAACAGCACCAGAGCCAAAAGGTCTCCTGAAACCACTTGGAAGAAAATAAAGGCAATCACTCATTTTCTCTTAGTGCTCACACCTAGCTTATGTAATGTGTCCTGGTCACTATTATTGTTGCCTTCCCATCCTATCCCCATAGCAGATGGTTCATCTTGTGTTAATTCGATTCATAAGATTTCTGGAATAGAGAATGTATCTCGCTGTGTTTGCAGTGTGTACATCTGACATTTCCTAACTTTCAAGTGCTTGACTATGAACCTAAATAAATATAGTTTTTGTATAGCAACGTTTGTTATATATTTATATTGCTATATTTATACTAATAATGTATCATTAAAAATTGGGAAAAAGTAATTTGAGATGCAAAATGAAGAGGTGGATATGAAAAAATTATAGTGCTGTGAAATCTATAAAATTGCAACTTAGAAGATGACTGAATTAGGTGTTGCAGGGGTAGCTACATACAGTAGTTTTAATTTTCAAGTGTCTGACTTCGGAACTTGAATCTTGTTTCTTAACATGAAGTTTTTGCACGTTTGGGTGGGGTTTTTTTTATGTAACTCCAAAGGGTTTTTTTCCGTATATTGGAAAAGGATAAAAAACAAATTATGTGTAACTACAGGAACCTGCTGCCCTTGTGAGAAGGACTTGAACCCCAGGCACAGACGTAGAGGATGGGACTCAGCTCCAGACCCAGACATCTAAGTTTGGGTGTTGCTAGAATAGCTGTCTACACGAGAGACCCTTGCCTTTCCTGACACTGTAGTCAATGGATCTACAGGGCTTCCCTAAAACAGGCATGTCTGGTGCATTCACGGCTCTCCAGGTTCTACTGATTGGTAGTAACTGGCTCTCCAGTGACAGGAATAGGAGCTGAGACACCTACTCCACCTGCAGATACCTGTACTGCAGAACACTACATTTAAGTGCCTAAAAGTGGAGATGAAAAGGAGGGTGTGAATCTGTCCTCTAATCGTAGGCGTCTCGTGCTGTATTAAATACTCTAGAGAACCCCATTTACTCTCCAGCCACCTCTCCAGAAGACTGTTGGTCTCCTGCTTTTCCTTCAGTCCCACAGAAATTTGCAGGACAGAAAGGGACATCTGAAATAGCAGAAGACAGTTATGTTTGGACAACTGAACCAAGCCCCAGGCGTTCCCTCCAGGCTGGGGAACAGACACATTCGGGACTGCCGGGCTCAGTCTGCTCTGTACTTACTGTCTGGAGACAGGGGATCTCTGCAGCATGCGTGGGGAGTGAGGAGCTGAAGGGAGGAGTGGGAATACTGGTCTTTAACATGGTGCCTCAGAAGAGAAGATGCTCTGCTGCCGTGTACTGGCCTCAGAAAAATGTTTGCTTGTACAGGGAGAGGGGAGGCCGCTGGCCTGTTTCTCTTCTCATCACTGATGGCTTCAGCAGAGCTACTGGGACACCCCGAGAGGAGTGAGATGAGCAGTTTTGCTACAGCCAATGTCCCTCCTCAGAAAGCTGATGCAGGCAAGGAAGCAAGCTTTGCCCAAAGATGAAAAGTAAGTGTGATTTTTTGGGAATGATATACCAATTCACAATTAATCAGACAAAACCTTACAGGAACTCCACTTTTCCAACCAAAAGGCTTCACTGCTGCTGAAAATCCACCCCCCTCCAAAAGACTGAATATATGAAAGTTTCTTACGAAATGTCATGATGGTCTTTTGTAATGGAAAGCATCAAGGAGGCCCTTATCCGCTCCTCTTGAAGTGATCAGTAAGTGGTATAGGCTTTTAAGAGAGGATAATGAGGATAGAGTTGCTTATCACAGACACGATGCCATTTAAATGGGTGCCTGACAGGCAAATC